>CAUYQU010042429.1:0-87009 GCA_963574635.1 Cheracebus regulus
AGTAAATCACTCCCCAGCAATTGCATAGCATTTCACAGGTTTAAATAAAATATTGGTTGGCTGCTTATTTGTTATTTTCATCCCCTATTCCTTCCTGTCTCCATTGTTAAACACAATTATTGGCATAAAAGAGGTTTTTAAATACGCATTTTTAGACTGTATTCTAGCCTGGGCAATAAAACAAGAATCCCATTCTCTCTCCCTCTTTCTCTTCCTCTTTCTTTCTTTCATTCTTTTTTTCTTTCTTTTGCTGTTTCTTTCTTTCTCCTTTTCTCTCTTTTCTAAAATCTCTTCCTCTTTCTTTCTCTTTCATTTTTTTCTTTCTTTTGCAGTTTCTTTCTTTTTTTCTCTCTTTTTCTAAAATCTCTTCCTCTTCCTTTCTCTCTTTCATTCTTTTTATTCTAAAAAAAAAAAAAAAAAAAAAAAAAGAGTTAGTATCCTGTTAGGGATCAACATCAATCAGTATGGGGTAGACACAACTTCCCCAGTATATGTCCCACTCACATGGTAAGCTTGAATATGAACCCATTTTTTATTTCAAGTTCCATTTTAAGGTACTTAAGACTTCGTTGTTTTGGAGAAACTTTATTTCTCTGTTCCAGATAGGAGTTCGACTCTAGAGTCTAAAAAGAAACTCAGCTAGCTGGTGGGTAAAGGTATCCACATACTTGATTTAATTCTGTATACTTTGTGTAAATGTTTAACTAGATGGTAACTTCCCCTGGGGAGCCTCATCTCTTTCACTACACCATGGTTGACATTTTAAAAAATGGAACAGCCAAGTGCAGTGCTGCATGCCTGTAATCCCATCTACTCAGGACAATGAGGCATGAGAATCACTTGAGGCTAGGAGTTTGAGACCAACTTGGATAACATAGCAAGATACCATCTCAAAATAAATAAATAAATGAGGAAAAATGTGATAGGTCAGAATACACAATTAGATTAATTTAGTAACGATAATATATATATATATTTTTTTTCAGAAGGAGTCTTGCTCTTGTTGCCCAGGCTGGAGTGCAGTGGCGTGATCTCGGCTCACTGCAACCTCCACCTCCTGGGTTCAAGCAATTCTCCTGCCCCAGTCTCCTGGGTAGCTGGGATTACAGGTGCCTGCCACCATGCCTGGAAAAGTTTTAGTAGAGACAGGGTTTCACCATGCTGGCCAGGCTGGTCTCGAACTCCTGAACTCAGGTGATCCATCTGCCTCAGCCTCCCAAAGTGCTGGGATTACAGGTGTGAGCCACCGCACCTGACCAGTACTAATGATTTTGTAACCCATGTTTTATAGACAACTGTGCTCTAGGCAGAGAGATTTGAAGAGCTATATGACACAAAAATGCTTCTGTTTTAAAAGATATACCAGTTTTGTTCAACTTCATTTATGGCAGGCTCTAGAAGTGCTATTAGCCCTCTTGAAATCTGGGCTTATTTAAAAATAAAGACCAGGCACAGTGGCTCACACCTGTAATCCCAGCACTTTGGGAGGCAGAGGCAGGTGGATCATCTGAGATCGGGAGTTTGAGACCAGCCTGACCAACATGGAGGAACCCTGTCTCTACTAAAAATACAAACTTAGCTGGCGTGGTGGTGCATGCCTGTAATCCCAGCTACTCGGGAGGCTGAGGCAGGAGTATCGCTTGAACTGGGAGGCGGAGGTTGTGGTGAGCCCAGAGCATGCCATTGCACTCCAGCCTGGGCAACCAAGAGAGAAACTCCGTCTCAAATAAATAAATAAATAGAAAAAAAGTAGAAATCCCTAGAAATGGTGTATTAATTTAGCTAATCAAAGTTCAACTGATGATAAGAAAGAACATCAGCTGAGTTTTCATGTTTGTTTTTTCAAAGTGTTAAGTCATCCTTTCCCTGGAGTTCTTTGTTTTACAGCATGTCAGAAACAATATGAGAATAAATCCTCACCACAAGAGGGAGCTGGACCATGAAGAAATTAATGGATTGTTTTGGAAATAGAAAAACAGAGAAAGTGCAGATTTACGGTAAGATCACCAGTATCATCAGTGCTGACTGTTATTTGCACTAAGTGATGACTTCATTCTTTCAGTTACTCAGACAAAAACTGCGGAGTTCATCCTCGATTCCTTACTTCCTATTATATTAAGCATGTCTTTTAATGCTGACGCATTGTCATCTAGGACCTTGCAGACTCTGGAGAGACTGACCCTCCCAGGGCTAGCTGATTCCTAGAGATAGCAAAGGCCTAGTGCCTTTCACACGCAACCTAACCAAATCAGCCTCTGCACCTGCGACCACTTCCCTCCTAGGCCCCTTCCACTCCGTGCCACCATCACCCCAGGGCCAAGTACCAGACAACTAAAGATAGCCCGTACACCCCGGAGTCTACTGATGTTATTCAAGCTAGCCAGTCCCAGGCCTGCTGGGTCAGCCTCTCCATTCCTTTAGGCAGACACCACAATCCAGGCTCTTGCCCATGTTTTCTCTTCACTCCGTCTACCTCCTACCTGATCCTGTGCCTCTCCATGTGGCCTCTATGTGGCTGTGCCTCTATCCTACCTGTGCCTCTCCATGTGGCCCCTGCAACACGGTGTGCTCCCTCCTCTTGGGAACTGTGAGTAACAAACTGTTGTTGGGGTTCAGAAAACAATACCCGAAAATGAAGGCCTCAGAGGCAGCTTCAGGAGCAACGGTTTTTCTCTGACTTTTTCCTACTCTCCTGTCTCTGAGTCCCATCCTTCCCAGAGGCTGCCTATGACCCCATAGCAGGTCATGGCAACCAGAACGATTTTTCCCCAAAGCCAGCCATAAAACCTAAAAATAGTACTCTAACTTTCCTTCTGCCTTTCTGTGTAGAAACTGACCATAAAGAAATTCTCTCATGCCTGTAATCCCAGCACTTTTGGAGGTCAAGGTGGGTGGATCGCTTGAGCCAGGAGTTCCAGACCAGCCTGGCCAACATGGCGAAATCCAGTTTCTACTACAAATACAAAAATTAGGCACAAGAATTGTTTGAATCCGAGAGCTGGAGGTTGCTGTGAGCCAAGATTGTGCCACTGCACTCCAGCCTGAGCAACAAAGCAAGACTCCATCTCAAAAAAAAGAAAAGAAGAATAAGGAAAGAAATGATCTGACCTACCTTGTTTGACTATAGTCAGAAGACCCCGGAAGTTGCCTTTGCAAAAATTATAGTCAGGGAAATCTGACATAAGTATCTTGCTTCTACCAGGATAACCTGCTTTTGCTCATTCTTGTATGGAGGCCATAAAAGTCCTTTCCTTGAACTGGTCCCCTCCTTGTTTAAAAATGGAAGTCAAATTTGTGTCATGAGAATTATGGTACAGGCTTGAACTTTGCTAAAGAATAGGCTGAGTTAAACAATGACCTGCCATTGTCAAGCTTGTTTTTCTATAAGTTGGGTTATAAAAATGACCCCTTATATAAGTTGCTCACTGCCCCAGAGTCACAAGATTTATAACGTCCCCAACTACTCCTGTAAATAACATTACTACTGTGAAACCCGAAGAACTGGTCTTTGAGATATTTTTCAGATTTGGCAATCAGCAGATCAAGAGATGCCACTTGGTTCAAAGACCACCCCCCTCCAGGAACTGATTCAGCTGCATGAAGACAGTTCAGACACCCATGTGAATTTATCCACAGCCAGTCCAGCCTTTCAGTTCATGAGCCCCCTTCCCACCAAAGTACCCTGAAAAACCCTAGTCTCTGAATTCTCGGGGAGGCAGATTTGAGAAATGTCTCCTGTCCTCCTGCTTGGCTGGCCCTGTGATAATTAAATTATTTCTTTGCTGCAATGTCTACTGTTCTCAGTGCATTGTTTTTTTCAGGGCAGTGGGCAAGAAGAACCCACTGGGTTGTGGTAACCCTGCCCCATACCCAGCAGAAAGGAATGCATGCTTAGAGAGGCCAAGAAGAATCTAGACGGAGACACTTTGCTAGGTTTCCCCACTCGGTCTGTTAGCATTAGATCATGTCCTTTTTGTCCAATCATATGTCATACTTCATTGAACCTAAGCATAAAAATGGCCAATTTCCCTTGTATCTTTGCACCTTCATTCTAAAGGCTCTTGTGTATACACGTTAAATAAGTGTGTGTTTTTTTTCTCCAATTAATCTGCCTTTTGATTTTGAGTTGATTTTTCAGCAAATTTCAGAGGGCCAAAGGGAATTTTGCCCTATTTTTCTTTCTTTTTTTTTTTCTGAGATGGAGTCTCACTCCCAAACTGGAGTGCAGTGAGGCAATCTCAGCTCACTGCAACCTCCACCTCCCAGTTCAAGTAACTCTGTCTCAGTCTCCTGAGTAGCTGGGGTTACAGGTGGCAACCCCCCCACCACCACGCCCAGCTAATTTTTGTATTTTTAGTGGAGACAGGGTTTCATCCATCTTGATCAGGCTGGTCTTGAACTCCTGACCTTGTGATCCATCCACCTCGGCCTCCCAAAGTGCTGGGATTACAGGTGTGAGCCACTGCACCCAGTCTACACTATTTTTCAGTGGCATTTGTCTCCTGATCTGTTGGCCTTACCACACTTGAATAATAATTGAAATGCCTAATGCCACACACCTCAGCACATTCTATTGTTCCTTCCTATAATGCACTCCAATTCAACCACTTCTCCTCACCTTGGCCCCCTGTCCTGCCTACCATCATCATGAACCCCCGGCTTTCCCCTGGGTCCCTACGCCCACTCCAGCCTATTCTCAGCACAACAGCCTAAGTGATCCTCTTATACATGGGAGGAAGATTTTGTAGATCCCTCCAATGAAAGAGCTAATAGTAATTAAAATTTCAAAAGTATTTTCAGAACCTGCAGTAAACTAAATTGAACAAAGCTGGTGCTTTTTGTTTTGTTTTGTTTTTTTGAGATGGAGCTGTGCTCTGTTACCCAGGCTGGAGTGCTGTGGTGTGATCTCGGCTCACTGCAACCTCTGCCTCCCAGGTTGAAGCGATTCTGTCTCAGCATCCTGAGTAGCTGGGATTACAGGCGTGTGCCACCACACTGGGCTAATCGTTGTATTTTTAGTTGAGACAAGGTTTGGCCATGTTGACAAGCCTGGTCTCGAACTCCTGACCTCAGGCAATCTGCCTGCCTCAGCCTCCCAAAGTGCTGGGATTCTAGGCATGAGCCACTGCACCTGGTCAGTGTTCTTAAAAACAAAGAAAAGTATTTTTACTTCACTAGTTGGCTTCCCCTCACACTTCTGAGTTTAAAACAAAGTCCTTAAAATGATTTTCGGGGCCCATGTAGAATTTGATTCTCTGCTCTCCCCATTGGCCACTCCCCTGGCCTCCTGAGCTTCCTTGGGCATTCCCACCCACCTCAGGTGGTGGCTCTCTGCTGCCCAATTCAGCCTAAAATGTTTTTTCCAGAATCCCCATAATCTGTTCACTTTCTCAGGAAGTGAGCTCTTCCCTGACTTTCCCCAACGAAAAAACAGCACCCTTCTTGGCCCTGTACACCTTCCTACCCTCCTTATTCCCCTCTGTTTGTTCCGTACCACTTACCCGAGCACATACAGTCACTTACTTGCTTCTTATCGGTTTCCACCACTAAAATGCAAACTCCACAAAGGCAGGGATTTTGTTTTTATTCACTGCTAATTTGCTAATGGCCCAGAAGAGGGACTGCTGTATGGTAAAGCTTAAGAAATATGTGCTGAATTTGGATAAAGCTGGAGGCATTATTCTAAGTGGAGTAACTCAGGAGTGAAAAACCAAAACCCGTTGTTTTCACTTATAAGTGGGAGTTAAGCTATGAATACACAGAGGCAGTCTGAGGGATAGAATAGACTCCAGAGACTCAGAAGAGGGAGGGTGGAGGGAGTTAGGGATAAAAATCTACATATTAGGTACAATGTACATTACACAGGTGATAGATAGGTGCACTGAAATTTCAGAATTCACCACCATATAATTCATCCATGTAACAAAAAACCACTTGTACCCCAAAAGCTATTGAAATAATTTTTTAAATAAAAAGGTACTCCAGGCCAGGCGTGGTGGCTCATGCCTGTAATCCCAGCACTTTGGGAGGCCGAGGTGGGTGGATCACGAGGTCAGGAGTTCAAGACCAGCCTAACATGGTGAAACCCTGTCTCTACTAAAAATACAAAAATTAGTCGGGCGTTGTGGCGGGCACCTGTAATCCCAGCTACTCAGGAGGCTGAGGCAGGAGAATCGCTTGAACACAGGAAGTGGAGGTTGCAGTGAGCTGAGATCGCACCACTGTACTCCAGCCTGGGGGACTGGAGGAAAGAAAAGAAAGAAAAGAAAAGAAGGAAGGAAGGAAGGAACTCTAGCTCAGTCATTCCCACATTACATGCTTGGAGAGTGCTTTGTGTGCATCCAAGAAGATATACTTAGTAATACCCACAAAGCATGTCATCTAAGAGAGAGACAAGTTAGATGTTTCACTCATTAAAACAATCACGAACACATAACAATGGCCTGGCAGTGTCCATCCATGTGTGCCAGAGCAAGGGGGACAGGGCAGGTCCCGAAGAGTCAGACCAGGCTTCCTGGGGCAGGGGCTCTTCATGGGGAACTTCTTGGAAGGAAGCTATGCCCGGAAAGGTGGCATCCCAGAGCACGTGGGACAAAGTTAGTGAGCTCACTCCACGGGTCAAAACTCAATCTTTTTTTCCCCCAGTTATCATTATAGTTTAATTGTACAAACAGAAAAACTGAGGCACCAGGAAGTGATGTCACACAGCTAGAAATTGCAAGGCTGGGATTTCAACCTAAGATCGTTGCCAGAATTCTCCTAATCATTACAATCTACTGACTCCCATTCATGCATTCATTCTACAAGTATTTATTAAGTGCTTACTGTGTACCAAATGTTAAGGATATGTTAGTGAATGAAACAAGCTAAAATCCCGTCCATTCTAGAGGGAGGAGAAAGACAATAAGCAATAAACGTAATATAATCAAGTTCTACAGTATGCTAGAAGGTAATGAGAAGCATGGTGAAAAATAAAGCAGGGTGAAGTGGACTCGGAATGCTCAGGGAGGAGAATGTTGCACTTTTTAAGTGGGGTGGTCAATGAAGTCCTCATGCAGCAAAGACTTGAAGGGCACAAGGGCAGAGCTTGTGGCTCTCTGGGAGAAAGACACGCCCGGGAGGGGAGCAAGCCTGGCTCTCCTGGACTGCAACAGGGTGGGTGTGGCTGGAGCACAGGAAGGAAGAGGGAGAGAGGGCATGCAAACGCTCCGTCTTCTGAACTCCACAGCAGCCTGTGCAGCAGGTGTAATCCTTGTTCGCCAGAGAGCAGTCGAAAGCCCAACGTCACACAGACAGTGGCAAAGCCAAGTGAAACCAGTTTGACTCCAGATCCCAAGTCCTTTCCACCACGCAACCTTCCCCCTGCCACTGCAGAGAGGCAGGAAGAGAGAAGCAGAGGTGGGAAGAGTGAAACTTCATCACAGGGGATGCTTCATGTGGTGGAGGGAAACAGTGAGAAATAAGATGGGATGAGAGGCTACGCTGGAAACCCAGGCAGAGGAGGTAGAAGTTTGGGAGCAGATAGAAATTGGCTGAGAATAAAATTATAAGAAGCTGGTCTGTGTGTTGCATGGATTGGATCAAAGAGGGACCCAGTTACAGAGATCAGTTGACTGGCAGGCTAAGTGGATGATGATCAAGGGAAACGAAGACACAGGATATTAAAGGTTGGCCTTAACCCATGGAGAGCAAGAGGAGAGAAGGGCAGGAGGGGAGAGTGCTCCCATAAGTATGGTTAGGAGAGCAGCCGGGAGCCCAGCTGCCCTTCCTTCCTTCCCTGCTTCCTTCCTTCCTTCCTTCCTTCCTTCCTTCCTTCCTTCCTTCCTTCCTTCCTTCCTTCCTTCCCTTCTTCGCTCTCTCCCCCCTCCCTCCTTCCTTCCTTGACAGAGTCTTTCTCTGTCACCAGGCTGGAGTGCAGTGGTGCAATCTTGGCTCATTGCAACCTCCGCCTCCCAGGTTCAAGGGATTCTCCTGCCTCAGCCTCAAGTATCTGGGACTACAGGCACGCACCACCACGCCTGGCTAATTTTTGTATTTTTAGTAGAAACAGGGTTTCACCATGTTGGCCAGGTTGGGCTTGATCTCTTGACCTCGTGATCCGCCCGCCTTGGCCTCCCAAAGTGCTGGAATTACAGGCATGAGCCAACGTGCCTGGCCAGTTTTTCTTTCTGTAAAATGGTGTGATAACAGTACCTATATCATATGGTTGTTGAAAAGATTAAATGAATAAACACTTAAAACTGCCTGATAAATTCAAGAAAAATAAATTTTTGTAGACACTCCTCCACAGTCCCCACTGATATATTCTCTAAATTCATGTGAATTATATTTAAAAATTCGTTTATTTAATTTCTTTGAAGAGACTAACCTTCCTTCTTCTCCGAGGAAAATAAGAAAATAAAACCCATGGCGCAGCTGAGGCAGACACTATGGGTGGTCAGCCTAACTATCACTTCCCTTTCCTACTTGCTGGGAGAGCCCCAACCCGGTTCAGGCCACACAGCCATATGCTTCGCTCATATCATCATAGTGCCTCTATAGCCATTGCCAGTGATTGGCTTAGGTTTCCTCAATGATAGAGGCTATAGAAGAGACTTTCCTTTTCATCCATTGGATGCTGTCAAATCTGGCTGTGATGTCTGAAACCCAGGCAGCCATGTTGTTGCTGTGAGGTGAGCTAGCCGTGGAAGGCAAAGCCGACAAGCTGAGAATGGCAGAGCAGAAAGACAGGAAGAACTTAGCGGAGCCGCTGAATTAACTGTAGGGCTGCCAGCACTTCTTGTTATGTGAGACAGTAAACCTTTATTCCTTGGTCGTATTTAGTTGGGCTTTGATGTTTCTTGAAGATGGAAGCGTTCTGATACTTACAGAAGTAAAAATTTGGTAGCAATCTAGATGGATCCATTAATCTTTTTCTACGTATATGATAAGAAGTGAAACTCTAAATTCAAACCCTGGCTTTTGGTTTTTGCAAATAAACAAAACTTAAGGAAAAACACATTTACTGATTATAACACTATGTTGTGGGGGAATTATATTTATCATGATATATATATATATATGCAGGGTAACAGTCATTTTCTGAAATACTTTTGGAGCAGAAGTATCTTTTCTGTTTTTTCTTTTTTCTTAGCTTCAAGAAGAGGAACAGAATTTCTTCTTATTTTTGAACGAGAGCCTTTTTATTGAGCAACTCCAAATCACTGACGCTGAGTTGAAACGAAATGAAACTACAGCATATCATCCTTCTGACAGCTGTTACCTAGTTCTAGACATGACTGCTGAAATAATTTCACGTTTAATATAAACTGGTAGGCTGAATGATTCCGAACATTTAAACCCAAAGGCAGACATTAGTAACCATCCCATTTATACTAATGGGATGGTTACTAATTTTGTCTAACATAGTTTGATCTTGATTTTCACATTACTTCATTCTACAACTCTTGGGACCAAATCAATCATCTTAACCCATGAAGTTGCCCAATCTTTCACTTTCAAGGCTAGCTTCTTAAGCTTACCTCAATTTGTATTAAAACTTTAATCCTGTATTCCCCTTTCCCACAAGGAGGAAGAATATTAATATTGTGATTTGACCCATGTGTGTTAGAGGGTGAAGCCCTGCCTGAAAGATCTAGCATGTGGATGTGTCTGTGCGGGTGCAAAAGGTAATCCAACATCAGTTTGGACTCAGTCAACTCACTTGTTTCTGTTTCCTTCCATCCATTGAAGGGAGTGTGATAAAATCAAGGACTGGGCAACTGAGGGAGGTAAAATAAAGCAGGAGATCTCATGGCCTGCTTCAGTTTGAGGCCTAACTGTGCCTTGTGTAGCCCTGCCAAACTTCCTAGAGTTAACTGCTTTGGGGTCCTGAGCAGAAAGCCCAGCTAATAATGAGGTACTATGTTGACTCCCTTTGTCATTGGCTTTTGTGCTTTAGAAACGTTTACTGGCCAGGTGAGGTGGCTCGTGTCTATTACAGGCTTCTGGAGGCCAAGGTGGGTGGATCATTTGAGGTCAGGAGTTTGAGACCACCCTAGCCAACATGGCGAACCATCCCCCCCCACCCCATCTTTACTAATACAAAAATTAGCTAGGTGTATTCGCCTGTAATCCTAGCTACTTGGGAGACTGAGGCAGGAAAATCATTTGAATTCCAGAGGTGGAGTTTGCAGTGAACCAAGATTGCACCATTGCACTACAGCCTGGGCAACAGAATGAGGCTTCATCTCAGATTGAAAAAAAAAAAAGGCCAGGCATGGTGACTCATGCCTGTAATCCCAGAACTTTGGGAGGCTGAGGCGGGCAGATAACCTAAGGTCAGGAGTTTGAGACCAGCCTGACCAATATGGAGAAACCCTATCTCTACTAAAAATACAAAATTAGCCGGGTGTGGTGGCGCATGCCTGTAATCCCAGGTACACGGGAGGCTGAGGCAGGAGAATCGCTTGAACCTGGGAGGCAGAGGTTGCAGTGAGCTGAGGTTGCGTCATTGCACTCCAACCTGGGCAACAAGAGCAAAACTCCAATCAAAAAAAAAAAAAATTGTTGACTGTGATTAGGGCAGGAATAAGGATTACCGGGATCCTCAGCTCAGACTCATCCTCAGAGTGCCAACATCTACCACAACGTCTAACAAAATCTCTATCTTTTCTTTAAATCGTGAATTGAAATTTCCTGTGTTTCAGCTATTTGCCCTGATCACCTCATTTGCAATCCATACCCTTACCATGTATGAATTCAGTCAAACACTTCCTGTTGGTGTGACTAATCCTTCTGGATTTATGGGTGTATGTGGAGTCATATCAAATGCATAGCAAGCTCCAAGCTTTTCAGACTCACCCTCAGCTCTTAATAGAATGCTCTGAAAATGATAAATGGCTAATAATATTTTTAAACAACTTAAAATGTGAAGTTCACTTAGTAACTTAAATATACAGGTAGACACATTATACGAAAACCATTGCTGCTTTTCTAATCTATATGACAAAAGGAAGACAACGACAGATGATTGTATGTTTTGTTTAATACTTGCATTGTTTCTATAGCGCAATTATAGCAGTCTTTAAATTTACTTTCATTACAAATATTTGTCAAGTTTTGTTTCAGAAACATTTTTCCTACTCTCTTGCATCATGCACCCAGACACACTACAAAAAACTCATTCATCACACAGTAAGGGCAAACATTATTCATGTAAACATCTTTCATTAATTTCCCATAATTTAAAAAAATCATAGAATTACAGATATTGAATAAGGCTCATAGATTTAGTTCAAATTCCACAAGAGACCAAAGATGCTCATTAACTGTGATGGGGTTAACTTTTGGTTGCAATAAATGCCGAAAGCATACCCCTGGCTTCTACTCCTTAAACATACCTCACAACCTAATAAATGTATTTCAGATAAAAAGAGAACATAGAAAACCCAGGAGGAAACTTTTGAAGAAGGGAGCTCAGAATCATGAACATAATTTTCCTATGTGATAAGCAGGCATTACATAGTCCTTATAGCTTCCCAATACATGAATCAAGGTTAATTATTGTAACCCAAAATGTAACCAAATAGATATGTCAAGATACATTGGCATGTGTGTTCGTATTGCTACTATACACAGTGAAAATTTGTCATAATATGTATCATTTCATTATATCCAGGACCGAAGTGGAAAAACAAAAACAAAAAAAAAAAAAACCAGTCAAGTTGAATATCATCATAAAGGAGGGTTTTTTTGTTTTTGTTTTTCTCAGTAACACAAGAGTCAGGAGAGTTGGGAGGTATGTCCTAGGGATGTGATTGGTCTTGAAATTAAACAACTTTGAACAACTGTGTGTAGTCAGACAGAGGAAGCAAGGATTTTCGTTATTGGAGGACGTCTCTCTCTCTGGTTGGAAGTTTGGTGCTTGGGTGCATAGTCTTCCAGAGCTGAGACAGGAAATATACTGTGCTGAGAAATGGGCCCCTTGCCAGCTGCTCCCTTCTCCTTCCTCTCTGCGAGGTGGAAGTCAGAAGGTAGAGATTGGGGCTGGCAAAACCGTGAAGTCCCACCCTGGGGTCTGAACCCCAACTCCACTGAGGGCAGCCTCCCTGACGTGTGTGACTAGGCAGTAAGGGTGGCGGTTGATGGTGGCCGGGAAACCCAGTTCCGAGGTTCACATGGCCAAGTCTGGCTTCTGATTCTGCTGCCCTGCAAAGAAATTGTGCTCCAGATAACTGCACCGGTGTCTCTAATGCCTCTGATTCACTCTCAGGCCCCTCGAAGGCCTGCAGTGATATCACTAAAAAGGTGAACACACCTCCATTAGCACCTAACTTCCACCAGGAAGCGGCTGAGGCACTGGGGAAGCCTACGAGCTCACTCCACATCAGGTGCAACAACGCTGAGGAAGTTGCTGTGAGTCAGAGTTATTGTAGGCTTTTGATTTTTAAAAATCAAAATTGATCTGCATTACATCTCAATAGACTCAGATAATTCTCACCAAAATTTGTATAATGTGTTTAAGTAGCACTGGAATAATTCAACTTCATTTAAATATATTCATTCTATCATGAAAATATTTCATACAAACATCTATTTACATACAAACACATTAAAATTTCTGAAAAGGGTTCCCACCCCTGTGGTTGTATGGCTTGAAATAGTTTCATTGCTTCGAATATGTATGCACACATTTGGCAAAAGAAAACTATTAAAATTTAGTATTTTTTAAATTAAAAAAAGTGACATCAAGATTCCAAATTCCTGAAGGGAAAGATAAAAGAAAAACAATAATAATCTATCAAGGTACCCCAAGTAGATGTAAATTTGATATATTTTGTGAACCTTTGATCTGTGGCAAATAAACATTACAACTGTCAGTCTTGCAACATAGTTTTGCTTGTTTTTCTAAAACAAAAGATATCTGGATTCTAAGTAACTACTCTTAAGACAGAAGCTTGAGGCAACTGTTTGAAAACAAAGCAAAACAGAACAGGATACCTCTACCTTCTTGGAAGATTTTACATGCATGTTGCAGTGAGTGATTTAAATTTTCATATATTAAATGAAATTTACTAAAAGTGCCACATACTCTCTCCTGGAGAAGACAAATCTTTAATTCACTGCTTACAATTAATGCAATTTTAATAGTTACATTTAAATGTTAAAAATGGTTACATTGGCCTCCTTGGCCTTTCTGGGTTGTTGGTGATAAGGAAATAGTTTTTCAAGTGTGAAGAACCCCCATAGGGCAAATAGATTTAACTACAGTCCCAGACAGGTTCAAAGAGGTCTTGGAAAACTAGTTTCCTTCTTAGTGTCTCGGGTAGATGAGGGATGATGCAGGTTAAAATAAGAATAGGCACTACAAGACTCAAGTCCTCCTCACTGCTTTCTTTTTGATCTCATCATTCCTTTGTGTCGGAAATTCAATCATTCCAGTTATTTATGTTAGTCCATTCAAATGTCCATTTGGGGACATGCTCCTACAGGTTAGTTCCTATTCCTAACTCTAACACAAGATAATATTTCATCACAGAAAAGATGCTAAGGGAAGATCTGATCATGCAGGAGTTGGACTGAGACCGCTCTGAGTGAATCCCCTTGAGATTACAATGTCTCTCACACACACACACACACATGCACAGGCTCCCGCTGTTTTTCAGGAGAGCAAGAAGTTATTTCTTTATTCCTCACCACATGGAATCTTCCACGTCTGCTGTGATTCTGATGCTGATGAAATGACCAGATGCGGTGGCTTCCTGACATAGTTCCTTCCCCAGCGGATGTAACGTAGAAAAACACATTCTGAGTATTCTTTTCCACTTGCGCTTAGGGTCAAGTAAGGAACAAACCCTCCTGTTCTCAGCTGTTAATTCCTCATAGAACCTCCACTCCCTTAACTTCTTTCCCTACCTACAGAACTCAGTGAATCTCAAGCAACACTCTGATTCCAACCTGCCACAGAGCCTTATATTTGGGAATATGTGTGTGTGAGGGGAGTGATGGGGGAGACAAAGCCAGAGACACAAACAAATGGAGAGAAGGACAGACAGAGGGAAAGCCAGATGGGGAGGGTCCCAAGAACACACACATGAGGACTTGGAACAGGGAACAGGAGAGGGCGGCTGGGGCTGCTGTTACACAGGACGCCCAGGCGTTCTCACGTATTGGAGAGAAGAGGAAAGAGAGCCCGAAGCAGAAAGAGGAGCTGGAAGACACAGAAAGTATGAAGACAGTTGGGAGGAAGACACAGTAAGGCTCAGCATGGGTGCGTTGCTTCCTCTGATTTGCATGGAGGTCACAGACACATTGCTGAGTTTTAAGCTCAGAGTGTTATCATTCAGTATTTCATCTGAAAAACTGATTAGCTGATTAATCACTACTTATAACTCTTCAGTTCCTTTTATCCAATTTTGAAAAAAATTCCATTTGAATGGGATAATTAGAATAGCCCCTTAGGACAGAAATTGTACCCCACCGCAGCCAGGACCAGAATGCTATCATCCTCAGGAATGAAATCATTCAGAGCGTAGCTTTATGGGGGATGCGACTGGCACTATCCTCTCCCTGACCGCATCCCCTGACCTGGCTGCACAACCTGAGTGAGATGAATGCAAGCCATCTTTCTCCTGAAGACAGTCACTCCCTTTGGGACACATTTAAATTAAAGCACCTATCAGAATACAAGTCCAGAGGCCCTGGCCCATCTGTCACAGTGTACAACACGGTCTCTTTCTACAGAACAAGAGTGACCCTATCCTGGTGCCTTTAAATCTAAAAACTCTATTCGGTTTCCTTTGGTGGGCAATTTTTCTGAAAGCACTGACAACTTCCTCTCATGGGTGAACCATCGGCTTAAGCTTTCAAGCAAGGATCCAACTTGATCTCCCTGAAGCCACTGCCACCTAGCTGCAAAGCATGCAACCGGGTGCTCTAGGAAGCTTGGCCTAGCAAAGAAGGGAAGGGCAACTCTGTCAATGTGCCCAGGGGTCACCTGAACTGAAAGTCATGAGCAGCCTGGGATCAAGTACTTCTGTGGTAGTCTTCATAAAGCAATGTGCAACTGACAAGAAATAGCAAACTTCCTTCTGCCTATGTCTTTACTCTTCTCCCGCTGCAAACCTTCTCTCATCAGCTGGAGCTCACTATCTGCTACAGTTTGGAAGGCCTTAGCTTTCCAGACCACACTGACTCAGGTGACAGGAACCACAGCTGATAGCTGCAGATCAGAGCAACAGCTGCTCTCCAGTCTTGCCAACCACCGCATCAAGCTGTCTAAAGGAGACACAGCTATGGCATGTGGTGAGGGTGCTTACGAAAGACAAAACTCTCAGAATTCATTCAGAGCAATCCCAGTGATGTTACAGATCTAATTAGCTAAACTAAAAAAACAGGGGTTTTCTCCTTATTTCTGCAGTTGTGATTACACATGGCTGGCAAAATGGCTGAAATGCTATTGATAGTGTTGCTTTTAAACTATACAGGTGTTCAGTCTTAAGTTTACAATGTTTTGAAGCAGGTAAGTGCTTTGAAATTAAAATGATGAAAAGTCTTAGCATCAAGGTTTGATTTGTACTTAGTAATCAGTATGTCTGCCTTAGTAGTACTGACTAAAAATAATTTTTTTGAATTCTGTTAGAATTCAAGTTTCTTATTTGACTTTTGAATTCAATGCACTGTGCCACAAGCCTGACTGCGCTATGTTATGTACATTTAATGTGTACTCAAGGAGAAAAAAATTACTAGCACTACTGAAAATGTTGCAAAATTGCCACAGTTATCGCTTAGAAATACTAATTTTCTTCTCTTCTTTCTTAAAGTATATATTACAACTCTTCCATAACTTAATGCAAACAAAGTAAATTCATTTCTTCTCACATCTTAAAGCAAAGATATCTTTGTTTACATGCGAGAATAATATTCTATAATAATACCCTGGCCCTATAAGCCAGTACTTTATATTAGGACATAATGATAAAATGATGATATAGAAAGAACCAGAGAGACCTACGCACTGCTACTGATGCAAAAATCCATTTGGAAGTTTTCTCTTGTAAAGGCTATCTAAGATAGAGAATAGGACTGAGGGGTGAAATGACTTTAGAAGTGGGCCTCTATTCACTAGGAAAAAAACAAAGCCATTCTATTGCAAGATACAGATCAAAGGTTAAAAGGCAAATTATACTACATTTAGAGAATAAAGATGTAGTAATTCTCAACCCTCAATATGGCACATATGCAAGTGTGATAACACAGTTTGCACTGGCCATAGGAAAAAAAACACCATGGAAAAACCACTGACTAAAAATGACTGAAAAACCCCGTTTCCCTGTTTCAGCCTAATCATTTGGCATCTCTGAATGTGGTACAGATTTAGACTTGAACCACCAAAGAATAGCACGCTGTCTTATGTCAAATGCTCGACAATACCTCTCAGTAGGACGTTGTTGCAAGGCTAGCTAATTTTAAATCTGGTATGAGTAATACAGTCAAACCTAGTTAGTATGCAAGAAAGTCGTTGCTAACACATGGTGAGAGGATGTGACGTCACAGCATGAGCAGTCCCTGGTTGTCCGTTGTCGGATAAACGTAGTGCATAGATCCAAGTTTCTGTTCCAGGTCTCTGAACCCCAAAGCCAGGCCTTTCACTTTTGCTGGGTGGCCTGGAAAGCCTTCAGCTCCACCTGGTACCACTCAGGGGCTTCAGGCCCACTCTTTCCGGGGGGGCTGTGGTCATAGCCATAGGCAACGGTGAGCTCCTCATCGGCCTCCACTGCTCTCAGGGTGCGGATGCATTTGATGGGCCCAAAACGAGGGTGGACAAACCTAAACATCAAGATGCATACAGTCATTCCTGGGCCAGATGAGGAGGTTGGAAGCAAAGGCTGGGGAGGGGCTGATACAGGAATCACTCCCAGGCGCTCTTCCCCTGGCATGCCTGGTAAGTGCCCAAAGTGTGGTCACCCAGCATCAGTTTCACCTGAGAGCTTATTAGATACAGAGCATCTCGGCCCCATCCCAGACCTGCTGGATTGAAATATGCATTTTAGCGACACCCCCAGGTCCACTGGTATATTAAAGTTTGAAAAGCACTGCTCTTTTTTTTTTAAGCATATTCACCACCTTGCATTTATAAACCAACAGTCATGGTTAACCACAAAAATCTGTCCTTAATGAGAAATCGGATCCAGGGCAGCCTGCCAGCATTTGAGCTTGTCTGGCCAGCAGCATCAGATTACCTGGCTGTATCTCAGGGAGAAGGCTTCACCAGAGTGCTTTTGGAGTTGCAAGAAAAAGATCCATGGATTTTTTTTTTTTTTTTTTTTTTTTTTTTTTTTTTTAGACAGAGTCTCGCTCTGTGGCCCAGGCTGGAGTGCAGTGGTGTGATCTCGGCTCAAGCGATTCTCCTGCCTCAGCCTTCCAAGTAGCTGGGACTTACAGGTGCCCACCACCACGCCCAGCTAATTTTTTATTTTTATTTTTAGTAGAGACAGGGTTTCACTGTGTTAGCCAGGATGGTCTTGATCTCCTGACCTTGTGATCCGCCCGCCTTGGCCTCCCGAAGTGCTGGGATTACAGGGGTGAGCCACTGCGCCTGGCAGCCCTGTGGATTTTCAAAGACAAAAACTCTGTATTCCACCCTATACATAGAAAGGAAATATGATTTTCTAGCATAAAAGTAGGTGAAGACTTCTTCCCAAGAGGGAAGTCTAGACCTCTCTGCCAACCTGCTTATTTAGTATTTCCCTGTGAAGCATCCTGTGAAGGGAGCAGTATCTCCTCCCTATAACAAGTCCTCTCGGGACCAGAAATGAGGCTAACACTATGGCTATGTTCATTTGCCAAAGGCTCCCAGCCCCGTTCACCTGCACAGCTCCCTGCAGAACAGGCAGATAAATACGCAGTAAATAGACTTAGCTCACCTAACAGCTGCTGAAAGGATATATGTAAGGTCTGGCCAGGAAGATCTTTATATGTGTCTGGTCAAATCAATCTCATTCATTTACAGTCTTTTTTTTTTTTTTTTGAGACAGAGTCTTGCTCTGTTGCTCAGGCTGGAGTGCAGTGGCACGACCTCGGCTCACTGCAACCTCCACCTTCCAGGTTCCAGCGATTCTCATGTCTCAGACTCCTGAGCAGCTAGGATTACAGGTGTGCACTAACACGCCTGGCTGATTTTTTTGTATTTTTAGTAGAGACAGGGTTTTGCCATGTTGGCCAGGCTGGTCTTGAACTCCTGGCCCCAAGTGTTCGGCCCTCCTTGGCCTCCCAAAGTGCTAGGATTACAGGTGTAAGCCTCTGCACCCAGTCTATAGTCGTATTTTGAACAAACGGTTGGTGAGACAGCAAAGGAGAAGGTTCCAGCCCCTAAATTAGATTGGTGCTTGGCAGCCGGGCATGGTGGCTCACGCCTGTAATCCCAGCACTTTGGGAGGCTGTGGAAAGGACACTTAACTTGGTGTCAGAAGACTCTGGTGTGAGTCCTGATGCCACACATTTTTACTGCATCCTCTTGAAAAGTCCACCTCATATCTCTGAATCTCACTGTCCTCATTTGTAAAATCATGATAATACTAGTAACAATTATCCCACAGGGTCTTTGTCATGACAAAATGGGATCACATACAGAAAGCACCTTATACAGTACCTGGCACAAAGTAGGATTCAACTAATACTGGCTACTGCCTGCCTGTGAGCATGCATATTTTGCCTATGTGAACACACAAGTGAGCAGAATTATCAGCCTGCACTCCACCACAAACGAGATGCCTGGACTGTGGATTCAGGAATTCCTTACGAAAATCACAACTCTGCTTAAGTTGAAATATTTCACTTGGCTGGGTGCAGCGACTCATGCCTATAATCCCACCACTTTAGGAGGCTGAGGTGGGTAGACACCTGAGTTTAGGAGTTCGAGACTAGCCTAGGCAATAGGGTAAAACTCCATCTCTACCAAAAATTAGCCCCGGGGGTGGTGGTGTGCACCTGTTGGTACCAGCTACTTGGGAGGCTGAGGTGGGAGGATCGTTTGAGCCTGAGAGGCAGAGGTTGCAGTGAGCTGATGTTGGGTCACTGCACTCCAACCTGGATGACAGAGACCCTGGCTCGAAAAAAAAATTAACATATTTTCACTAAAAAAAAGTTCCTAAAATACAGCTCTGGTACACTGAAAAACAAAAACAAAAAATAGACCCTGTGTTTAATTTCCAGACCTAAAACTTATCTTATAATCCTCTTTTATTTTCATTTTCCTGCTCATTATCATCATCATTTTCAGTGTAGATAACAGGCAGACTGAAAAGAAAGAATTATTTCAGGTATTGATTGTTAAAGATGGCCTGAAGGCACAGTGGTTAAGAGCACTTAACCTCTCTGCCTCAGAGACCTGCTTTTACTGTCTGATTCCAAATGATGACAGTAGTGGCCTTACTGAGTTTCTAGGTGGACTGAATGAGAGAATGCATGAAGAGTATCTAGCACAGTACCAGCCCAGAGTAAGTGGTCTGTAAACCACAGCTACACAATTAGCAGTTAAACCGAACCTCTGTGCCAAACTGGTTTAGCCCCTTGTCTACAGGTTGCCTAGGAAAGCATTTCTTATCTATTCGCCCATTTGGCATTTTGTACTAGAAGGCGGTTAAAACAGCTTATGGAAGTGTTTCGTTTATGTTAAAGTGTGCATATCAGGTCCAGGCATGGTGGCTCACACCTGTAATCCCAGCACTTTGGGAGGCTGAGGCAGGTGAATCACCTGAGGTCAGGAGTTCAAGACCAGTCTGACATACATGGTGAAAACCTGTCTCTACTAAAAATACAAAAATTAGCTCGGTGTGGTGGTGCACACCTGTAATCCCAGCTACTTGGGAGGCTGAGGCAGGAGAACTGCTTGAACCTGGAAGGTGGAGGTTGCAGTGAGCCAAGATCAGACCATTGCACTCCAGCCAGGGCAACAGGAGCAAAACTCCACCTCAATATTGACATATCAATATCAATCATTTTGGAAACAAATGAATGCCCCATGAATTGGTATCTGAATTTTATATTTGGTTATTATTCGAGTATTCTTCTTATCACACCATATAACTTAAGATTTGGTCACCCCGGGCTTGCAAACAAACTAAAAACGACAATAAACAAAATGAAAACCTGCAGAGTACAGGGACTTGATTTTGTACAAATGAAACCTTGTCTTGTCTCCTTCCTTTTGGTCAGAAAAATAATGCCCTTGCAATGAAACCAACAACCTGGTTTGTTTTAAAGGAGTAGTCTTAAGTAGCATTTATGATTGTTTGTTACCACCACTTTAAAGGGTTGTTGTTAAGCTGTGTGCAGCATGGAATGATGCTTTGGCCGAATTCACCCTGGCCAGGAAAGCCTTGGAGTTAATCACAGTGTCAGTTTCATTTCACATGACACATGTCCTTTGCCATTTCTACCCGTCCTTTAAACAGAAGTTGTAGCTTCAGTGCTTGTTATGGGCTGCCAAGGAGACCAAATCACTGCCAGGAAAATTTTTAAGCCATTTGACGGATGCAGGAAGGGACATTCTTGAGGAACCTCCAAATCCTGGCAACTTTCCTACAGATTAAATGCACATGATCTGATTCTGCTTATGCTAGCAAGCAAGATGACTGAGGGACTGCAAGCTGTAACTGAGCAGAAAAGGTTGCACGCAGCTCACCGCTCCCAAGAACTGACATTGTCAGACCAAGCTAAGGAGAGCAACGATGATGGTACAAAAAATCCCAATTATACCATCTAGAGAACAGTCAGAAATGTTTGGCTTTGGGAAGAACACGTTCAGGGGTCATGTAAAAACTACTAAAGTGTTTGTAGGGCTACCATGGAAAAGAGAGGCTGACATGGGACACAGGAAAGAAAGGGAGACAATTAGGGCCCAGGGCCGAATACAGGGAAACCCATTTGGGCTCAATATAAAGAACTTTCTGGGCTGGGCACGGTGGCTCACGCCTGTAATCCTAACATTTTGGGAGGCTGAGGTGGGCGGATCACCTGAGGTCAGGAGTTCAAGACTAGCCTGGCCAACATGGTAAAACCCCGGCTCTATAAAAATACAAAAATTAGCCAGGCATGATGGCAGGTGCCTGTAATATCAGTTAGGAGGCTGAGGTGGGAGAATCGCTTGAACCCGGGAGTTGCAGTGAGCCAAGATTACACCATTGTACTCCAGCCTGAGCGACTGAGACTCCATCTCCAAAAAAAAAAAAAAAGAACTTTCTAGTCATCAGAGCCCAGAAGCTAATTTTGTAATGTCTATTTCATTTGTCTGGACAGCTACCTTTGTGGATAATGTAAGCTCGACACCAAAGGAGGTTTCCAAGAAGAGGTTCAATGAGCAGATGGAAGAGGAGGCTCAAACTCTAAGAGGATTATTTGATTTTAAAAAAAATAACAGCATTGTTAATATATAATTTATATACAGAGTATTAACATAGGTACTCCTTTATATATATTTACCCTTTTGAAGTAGATAATTCAGTGGCCTTTCAACCACTGAATACCACAAATATACACAAAATTCTGCAACCATCACCATCATCTAATTTTAGGACACCCACCTTAGAACATTTTCATCACCCCAAAACAAGATCACAATGAGATCCCATACCCATCAGCAGACACTCGTCATCACCCTCCCCAGCCCTACGGAACCACTCATCTACTTTCTATCTCTATGGATTTCCTACATTTTGGACATTTCATATAAATGGGATCATATATTCTTTCATTTAGAATAGTGTCTACAATTCTCATCCATATTGTAGCATATGTCAGTACTTCATTCCTTTTTATTATCAAATAATTGGGACTCTGATTTTATAGGTCTCTCCCAACACTGAGATGTCATGCCCTAGGCTTAGGACTTCATTTTCCTTCTTCCTTTCACGTCATAAAAGGGCTCCTGGGCGGGTGTGGTGGTTCATGCCTGTAATCCCAGCACTCTGGGAGGCCAAGGTGGGTGGATCACCTGAGGTCAGGAGTTTGAGACCAGCCTGATTAACATGGTGAAACCCTGTCTCTACTAAAAATACATAAAAATTTGCTGGGTGCGATGGTGCATGCCTGTAATCCCAGCTACTTGGGAGGTTGAGGTAGGATAACCACTTGAACCTGGGAGGCGGAGGTTGCAGTGAGCTGAGATTGTGCTATTGCACTCCAGCCTGGGCATCAAGAGGGAAAATCCATCTCAAAAAAAAAAAAAAAAGGGAGGGGGGGCTCCCTCATCTTCTCCATTGTGCAGAGTAATTTCAATTTTTACTATCATTTCAAATAACACTATCTTTAATTGTCCATGAGAAAACTGAAGGACAAAAAAAAGCAGCTATAAAACAGCAACCCCCCGTATACTATTTCCATAGCATTTCTCCTCTTCAAAGCACTTTCCATTTCTTAGATTGCCAAAGCCATAGAGTGAGGCTATTTAGATTTTGAGTTTCAAGTCATAACCCTGAAGCCAATGGCAAGGACCGATGGTTATTCGGATGAAGCAGCCTTTATCTGAGACAAAATAACACCTTCTACTGCCCTCCTAAGTCTCAGGGCTCTGAGGCATAGATTCCTCCCAGCCGCTGAGGATAATACTCACATATCATAGATGCAGTTTGGAGTGAAGGAGTGATTTGCCTTGTGTCCCAAGGAGGCACAGTACTTGGATACGTGGTTGTAGGGCTCAGGCACATCAATGACTGTTTCTTCATCCAGGGAGAGGGTGTTCCCATTAAGGGCCCAGTCTCTGCTGTCAACCTGCAGAAAACAAGAAAGCTAGCTTTAGAGAGGAACTTTCTCCCCAAAGTTCAAAGGACATTTGAGATATTAATTCATTTATCTTTTTTTAATTTTTTTTTCTTTTTGAGACAGTCTCACTCCATCTCCCAGGCTGGAGTGCAGTAGCATGATCTCGGCTCACTGCAACCTCTGCCTCCTGGGTTTAAGTGATTCTTGTGCCTCACCCTCCCAAGTAGCTGGAACTACAGGTGTGCACCACCACGCCTGGCTAGTTTTTGTATTTTTGGTAGAGATGGGGTTTCACCATGTTGGCCAGGCTGGTCTCGAACTCCTAACCTCAGGTGATCTGCCCACCTCAGCCTCCCAAAGTGTTGGGATTACAGGTGTGAGCCCTACACTCAGCGAAAACTTCAAGGTTTGAGCAGTACAAAATGAAAAAAACAATACAAAACAAGGCATCTCTCCACACACTGAGAGTGCAAAGGACATGTGTGGTTAGTGCCAGGCAGCTCTACTATTTATTAATTTTTCCATGTTCTATATATAAAAAAAAAAGGATTTAAAATCCCTGGTAGATACACACATAGCTAGATAACTTTAATTAAAAGTAGATAAAGATGAGGAGGCAAGGCAGGGTGCGGTGGCTCATTCCTGTAATCCCAGCACTTTGGGAGGCCAAGGCGGGTGGATCATGAGGTCAGGAGTTTGAGACCAGCCTGACCAATATGGTGAAATCCTGTCTCTACTAAAAATATGAAATTTAAACCAGTTTAGAGAAGGATATACATAAAAAGAAAAAGAAAAGAAAAAACAAAATACAAACTTTAGCCAGGCACAGTGGCGGGCACTTGTAATTCCAGCTACTCGAGAGGCTGAGGCAGGAGAATTGCTTGAACCCAGGAGGTGGGGGTTGCAGTGAGCCGACTGCACTCTAGAGCATCACTGCAGTCTAGCCTGGGCAACAGAGTCAGACTCCATCTCAAAAAAAAAAAAAAAAAAAAGAAGAGGAGGCAAAAGAAAAAACAAAGTAAGAATACAAATGGAACCGGAAATGTAAGGGATGCAAGAATGTACTGTAGGGAGGTCCTCTGACTTTGTTACAGGTGGGAAATCACTGTGATCAGCAGGCAGTCATCTATTACCTACGACAGGGCTTACTAACAGTGTAACCATCATTCTTCTCTTCTCCAAACCACTCCTGACTGACTCACCCCAGGAGCTACTGATGACAGCAGTCCAGCCTTTTGGAGCCAACGGGATGACATTTTCATACAAAGCTGTTGACTTTCAAGGTATACCATTTCCTCCACTGCTAAATTGAATTGTGCTTTTATTCATATGTGATATTCCCTCAAAAGATGTTTACTAAGCAGTACCATGTGCCAGGCACTATTCTCGGTGCAGGGGATACAGCAGTGATCAAAAGTGGAAAAAAAGCCTCGTGGATCTTAATATTCCAAAACCAGTCATATGATACTGATATGTGGCACTTGGTACCAGCTACCTCATGCTGCCATTAGTTGTGTATTTTTCTTATCTCTCCAACGGAATATAAATTTCATCAGGGCAAGAAGGGTGTCACATTCATTTATGCAATAGAGCATAGTGAGGTTCAGCACAAAGCCAGATTCAGCTCTTTGAAATCCTACTTGAACTCTGCTATTTGCTGTATTTTTGATCTTAAGCAAGTTGTATAATCTCTCTAGGCTTCTGTTTCTCTATCTGAAGTAAAATGAGTAAGTAAATAATATATCCATATCCCAAAGTCACCTTTCATGTGCTGAATTTCTCTGGATTGATGACAGAGGTCTGGCCTTTGCATGGGACATAGTCTGACAGACCACAGTGTAGTTTGAATACTCACCATCTGCTGGGTGTGCCTGTGCAACTGCTCTGAAAGTAAAATAACCTGGCTGGCTACAGTGGCTCATGCCTGTAATCCCAGCACTTTGGGAGGCCGAGGCAGGCAGATCACCTGAGGTTGGGAGTTCAAGACCAGCCTGACCAACGTGGAGAAACCCTATCTCTACTAAAAATACAAAATTAGTTGGGCATGGTGGCTCATGCCTATATTCCCAGCTACTCGGGAGGCTAAGACGGGAGAATCGCTTGAACCTGGGAAGTGGAGGTTGCAGTGACCCGAGATTGTGCCATTGCACTCGAGCCTGGCAACAAGAGCAACACTCCACCTCAAAAAAAAAAAAAAAGAAAAAAGAAAGTGTAATAGCTTTATTATTTCACAGCATTTTCCCTCTTACTGTTCCATAGGAATAAACGTAAATATGAAGACATAAATGTGGAATATTAGCCATAAGCTTAAGTCCCATACACGTAATACAAGTCAGGAAGGCACATAAGCCGTGCCAAAAACATCAAACTTTTGCCCTTAGGCAGACACTTAGGGAAATTAATTGTAAAGTGGAGAAACAAAAACAAAAAACATCAATATGAAGTCTTTGAAACATATCAAAGATTATATCTTAAAGGCAGGAGGTGATTCAACTCTTTAACATTTTATTTTTAATTTTTTTGGCAAAAGAACTCTTCCTGACAAAATGCAGGCTATATAGTATGGCTTTTGCATAGAAAGATGTAGGGGACCTTCCTATAAAGCACCCCAGCCAAGGCCATAAGTTACTTATTTGCAGAGTCTCACTGGATCTCATTTTTTTAGACACTGCTATAGTCCAATATACCAATTATTGTCTTATTGATGATATCACCCCACTCTCTATAAAACAGCTGTGAAACTTTTAAAAAATCATATTAAGGCTTAAAATAAAGAGGAAGAAAATGTCCAATCAATTTTAAAAAGAAGCCAATCTGTTTCTTTAACTTCCTAGTGAATACTATAAGGTAAAGGGATTTGGTTGGAAGCAAAGCCCTTTAACCAACACTTTCCACGTCACCCCCACTCACCTCTTGGTGTGTAATCCGAACTCCATTATAAAAAGACATAACAGTATTAGGTCCCACTGCTACCTTTGAAAAAAGTCCTTCTCCGGCACTGGAAATCAGAGATTCAGCAACATATACCCTAAATTGAAAACAGAGTTGAATAGTGACCTTTTCAGTTTGATATGCCATTCCTTACATCAACTGCCAAAATATCATTATAGCTACTGAATCCAGAATGTTGATTTATAACTCAACTAAGAGAAGGAGGAAGAAAAAGTTAAGCCATAATATTTTGGCATAGGAAATTAAACAAATGGTAGTTACATCTCTTTTAAGAGTGGTATTTAAAATTTGCATGCTAATATATAAATTATTATTATATTTTCATAAAGGTAGTGCTTGATATGAAGTCTTTTTTGGTGGATTTTTTTTTTTTTTTGGCAGAGTTTTGCTCTTGTTGCCCAGGCGGGAGTGCAATGGCTCGATCTTGGCTCATAGTAACCTTAGCCTCCTGGGTTCAAGCAATTCTCCTGCCTCAGCCTACCCAAGTAGCTGGGATTACAGGCATGTACCATCAGACCCAGCTAATTTTGTATTTTTAGTATGGGCAGGGTTTCTCCCTGTTGGTCAGACTGGCCTCAAACTCCTGACCTCAGGATATCCGCCTGCCTCGGCCTCCCAGAGTGCTGGGATTATAGGTGTGAGTCACCATGCCCAGCCTTTTTGGTAGAATTTTATGTTTTTAGTTGATGACAATTTTTCTGTCTTACTGGACAAGTAAACATTTTTTCAAAGTTAATTAAAGCTATAGGTAAGTTTGTCAATGTTAGATAGGAGGGAAAGGGGGCAGCTTTAGTTAAGCCTAAGATGAATCTTTTATATGAAAGAGAGACAAACAATTAATGAGATATACCCAATAAAGCATTTCCCAGCAAAAGCGTTCATAACAGGGGTCAGTTAACTAAGGCCTGAGGGTCCAATCTGGCTGCTCTTCATTTTCGTAAACCAAGTTTTATTGAGACACAGCTACACCCATTTGTTTAGTATTGCCTATGACTGCTTTAGCTCTACAAAGGCAGAATTGAGTAGTTGCAATAGATATCATCTGGCTGGCAGAGCCTAAAATATTTACTTTGTGGCCCTTTACAGAGAACGTTTGCCAACCACTGGTTTATAAGAAAATGGCACTCATAATTATGGAACTGGATTTAATCAGACACTGGGATGGAATGACCCTGCAGAAACTCATCATCTGTAACTTTAGTTACATGGCTCTTATGCTTATTCAAGAACTGGAAGACTGATTTATTGCTTTCACCTCTTTACTTCTTCCCTGTGACAGAATTATATACATCCTGCCATTCTTCCACGTGACCTTGTAGTGCCTCCCTCAGAGTGGGTGGAGGATATATCCTGCCCTACTGACTTCTCCCTTGGCCATGTGATCTGCTTGGCTGGTAGAACACGGGCAGAAGAGGCTGCAGGCAGGTCTCAGGTGTGTAAAGAGCCGGAGTAAATTTCTGCTGGCCTCCTCCAGACTTTCCACCATCTCCACTAGAAGAATATGCCCTAGGGGGCTGTTGCTCCCTGTTTCTCTTGTAAAGAAAACATGTGAAACAGACCTGAACCCAACTTGAAACCTGGAGTCCAGCCTAGGCCAGCTGAGCTTAGCTGATTCCAGTCAAAAGCGGCTGAACCTCAGCCAACCTACAGAACTATGAGTGTAAAACAAAATGTGTGATTCTGTAAAGCACTGAGAGTTCTGTGGGCATCAGTATGCAGCACCATCACAACAACGATAACAGAAAAGACTAACATATATGTCTGCGGTCTTGTGTTTCGGAGCTAACAAAGAGGCTAAACCCTTCCTTTTGTAAGTGGGCCAGAGCCTCATGTCAAAAATGAGTCCATTCATCATTGTGACATTGTGGGGTCAGCCCTGTCAGTTGAATCGGGGAAGAGGCCTATTTCTCAGATGGTAACAGAAACTGAATGGGAGGTAAGCCATGCTTACAAAAAGCGAGGCAAAGAGAAAACCAACTCCAGATAGTATGCTTCCTCGTAAACAGATCTGTTGCTAAGGGATAAGAAGAATCCCAGAGCGGGTACCAGAGAAAGTCACACCAAGACTCAAGAGCTAGAGTTTAGCCATCCTCATAAATAAGACATGAAGTGGAACAGGACGTGACCCTCTGGGAGTGGGCTTACAAACCAGAAACTTGTCATTTATAAGCAGGAATGTTTTATGCCTCTTTTACTTTCTTTGTTTCACTCTTGTCTTCTCTTAGTGAAAAAATAAATTGTCTTGTGTGCCAGAACACCTCAGCTGGACTGAGAAGAAATGTAGGTGTCCTGTGTGCACAGCCTACAGCTTTAAAAAGCATGAAATGCTCCCTTAGAGGGCCAGCATGTGACTTCAGCACAGACCCTAAGAAAGGGCATGCTTGGTCAGGACATACTGGCTGCCTGGTCCAACTGCTCTCTCTCTCTTTTTTTTTTAGATGGAGTCTCGCTCTGTCACCCAGGCTAGAGTGCAGTGGTGAGATCTTGGCTCACCGCACCTCTGCCTCTCGGGTTGAAGCAATTCTTGTGCCTCAGCCTCCTGAGTAGCTGGCATTACAGGCATGTGCCATGACGCTCGGCTAATTTTGTATTTTTAGTAGAGACAGGGCTTCACCATGTTATCCAGGCTGGTCTTGAACTCCTGACCTCAAGTGATCCGGCCGCCTTGGCCTCCCAAAGTGCTGGGATTACAACCATGAGCCACTGTGCTGGGCCTCAACTGCTCTTTCTGGAGGTTTTACTCTAGGACTGACACACAAGCTGTTCTGTGATATATGGGTGGGGAAACTCTCTTATAGGGTCAGATTCTACAGAAGAATAAAAACGCTCTTCCTCAGAATACAGAAACATTTATTTGAGAATTTGCAAAGGAAAAGGACACTTTAATGAGGAGCTTGGTCTGAGCTGGAACCCAGCCTGGGCAGAGAGCCACAGAGGCGCATGAGTTCCCACCACTAGGCTTATTTAACTTCACATAAACAGTGTGATTAAAACCACAAGGAGGAAATTACCTTTCTGATTCATAAGGATCTGGAAGCAGAGCATTGGTAGAAATGCAAGATGAAGTTGACTTATCAAAGTGGTACACTGAATCTGAAAAGCAAACAAATATATCAGTGCAGGTGCAGAGTTAGGGAAGAGCATTTATAATACTTCTCTCTATCCATGGGACAACGAAGAATTAAAAAACCAAAAATCTTATTCAAGTTATACCAACTAGAATGCACTTCTTCCATTTAAATGGATACATTTTAAATTACTCTTGAGTTTTATTTTCAGGCCTTCATGAACAGCCATCAGAGCTCTTGAATTTTCCTTATTAAAATGATTTAAAGGATGCTTGGGAATCAATAAAATGCTTTGTCATGAAATTTTGAGATCTCTCTGGTCAGATCACATTGGATGATGGTTTTAAAATTTTCTGGTGGTTTTCTTCATTACAGATACAGTCTACAGAATCCAACAACTGAACCCTGACAGTTGTCACCTTTGGGAAGAATAAAATTCTCTCTCACCAGAATTAAGGAGAACAGTACTGCTTTTGATAAAGCATTAACAAAGTAATCTCATTTCTATTACAGTGGTTCAGAAGCCAATTAGTAATTTAGTCTAGGAACTAAGGCACAGAACCGCCCTAGAACAAACAGTGGCTCTCTGTGAAGGATTCGCCTTAGAGAATCCTCACAGAGTGCACTGAAGACAGATGTTCTGAAGGCTAATAGGTAAGGAAACAAGATTTAGAACCAGAGGGCTTACTCCTGCAAAGCAAATGATTGTATGCACTAAGGGACAACTGATAATCCGATTAAGCCACTCTTAAGTAATTACCAATGGTTACTAGGTCCTCTTTCGGTTTGTTTGTGAGTGGCTTTTTTTGTACACCCAAAACCCAATGAACACTTCAAACTAAAAGAAACCAATCCAAATCAGTGAGTGTCTACAACAGAAACACACCATTTGAGTGTTTCAAAGGGAATTCACTTCTGGGAATTGGTCATACAGGGGGATGGAATGCTGCCAAGCCAGATGGAGCCGTGAGGAGCCCAGACATTGGCAAGAGCAGGAAGCTGCCACTGGACGCTGGAGGGACAGAGGGCACGGTGGTGTTCCTGAAGCTTTGGAGCTGGGGTAGCTGGAACTAGCCCGGCCTTCCTCATGGGAGATGGAATCAGGAGGTGATGGGACCACTGCTGGAGATGCTGGTTGACACAGAGAGGGCTTCTTCCTACTGCCGTCTCCTGCTTTGTCCGCAGCCAGCCAGTGGCCTCCCTTTGGGCAAACTCAGACAGAAGTCAGAGGCACAGGAGCCTGGAAAATGCAGGCGGCAAGAGGCAGCAGACTCTTGCAATAATAGCGGGCAGTGAAAGAATGAGGAATGGATTGGATCTGAGAGCCAAGTGTTAACAGAACACCACGTAATCCATGAGAAGAATTTAAAGAACTCCCTGCTACTTTTTTTGTTTCTTTTGAGATAGTCTTGCTCTGTCACCCAGGCTGGAGGGGCAATGGCGTGATCTAGGCTCACTGCAACCTCTGCCTCCCAGGTTCAAGCGATTCTCCTGCCTCAGCCTCCTGAGCAGCTGGGATTACAGGTGCCCACCACCATGCCCGGCTAATTTTTGTATTTTCAGTAGAAACAGGGTTTCGTCATGTTGGCCAGGCTGGTCTCAAACTCCTGACCTCAAGTGATCCACCTGTCTTGGCCTCCCAAAGTGCTGGGATTACAGGCATTGAGCTGCTGCACCCGGCCACCACTTTTTTTTAAAGAACCAAACTTGTGCATGGAATATATGGTCTATTGAGTGGAAATTCTCCTATGAACTTCTATAGACTAAAACTTTCATCACAAATGTACTGAGTGCCAACTACTTGTACAACACTAGAGAACTCGTAGATAAAAAAAAAAAAAAGGATTAACCTTTGTTACTGCTTTCAGGGAGTGCACACAATCTTCTCCATTGCCTGCTGTCCCTTCTTCTGCTCCCTTAGACATGCCCAGGCTCCAGGCACATCCTTTACTTTCACAGATTTTACACATCCTTTACTTTTCCTCCTTTCCTCTATAGCATGCTGTACCCTTTGACAGAATTCATTCATTCACTTGACAAACATTAATTATGAAAGGTGAGTCAAGCCTTAAAGGCTGAGTAGGAATTAGCCAAGGAAAGCAGTTCCTGTTGAAGGAGAGCTGACCAGGTGAGAAGCAATTCCAGCCAGTGGCATAGGTGACAAACTCCACAGGAAGTGGGTGGAAAACTAGAAGTAGTTTGTGGTTACAAAAGCACAAAGAGAAAGGGAGAAGCTGGTGAGATGACAGGGCAAGGAGTGTTTTATGTGAGACATTTGCATCAATTTCTCTCCTTCCCCAACCATTGGACCCTACAGTCACATAACCCTGTACCCACTAACCCACTGGCCAGTCAACAGGTCAATAATTATAACTTATAGGGGTGGAAGAGAGGCACAAACATGGCAGAACATTAGACTAAAGATCTGTGCATGGGATCTTCAGAGTGCCAGAGCAGTCATGGTTCCTGCTATTCAACATTTCAAAATACTTGAGGCCTGCAGGAATCTTGCCAATAAATCCCCCCTTTCTTTTTTGCCTTAAGTTAATTTGAAGTAAGTGTTTATTATTTGCAAGCAGAAGTTTTTTTGTTGTTGTTGTTTGGGATTTTTTTGAGACAGAGTCTCAATCTGTTGCCCAGGTTGGAGTGCAGTGGTACTATCTTGGCTCACTGCAACCTCCACTTCCCAGGTTCAAGCGGTTTTTGTGCCACAGCCTCCCAAGTAGCTGGGACTATAGGCAAGCACCACCACAGCCAGCTAAAGCGACCAGAAATTCTAAAAAATTAAAAATAATTCCCTTGAGAATTCTCACTCTCAAAATCTGTTTTTTTTTTTTTTTAAGACAGGGTCTCACTCCTGTTGCACAGGCTGGAGTGCAATGATATGATCTTAGCTCACTGCAGCCTTGACTTCCTGAGCTCAAGTGATCCTCCCACCTCAGCCTCCCAAGTAGCTGAGATTATAGGCACACGTCACCATGCCCAGCTAATTTTTTTTTTTTTTTTAATTTTAGTAGAGACAGGATTTTATCATGCTGATCTTGAACTTCTGGACTCAAGTGATCCACCTGCCTTGGCCTCCCAAAGTGCTATGATTACAGTCGGGAGGCACCAGTCCTGGCCTACTGTTTCCTATTTATAGCAAGGAGAATGTAATAACAATAACTTTCATTATGGTATTTTATGGTAGGTGCTAATATCCATATTTGGTAATGAAGAAATAGGTTCTGAAAGAATAAATAACTTCTCCAAGGATAATATAGTAAATGTTAGAGCTAGGTCTGAAATTAGGTGATTCTTAAATTCAGGCACCTGCCACTAAAAATGCTGACAATTCTCAAATTTTAAAATTGGCATCACCAATTGGGATCCTTCCCTGTTCTTAATCTCATTTCTAAAAATTTTAACAGTGTTTCCTTTCAGAACATAGATTAAGGGTGTAGATATCAGAGTTTGTAGTTCAAAGATTACTGCTTCCTTTTTTTTTTTTTAAATAAACTTTTCATTTTGGAGTAATTTCAAATACAAGACATGCATCACTTCCTGATGGGCCATGTTCTGAGAAATGTGTCGTGAGGCGAGTTGGACATTATGTGAACATCATAGAGTGTACTCACACAAACCTAGATGGTATAGCCTACTAAACACCTAGGCTGTTAATAAATGCTAGAGCCTATTGCTCCTAAGCTCCAAACCTGTATGTTACTATAGGGAATACTGCAGGCAACAGTAACCTAATGGTAAGGATTTGAGTATCTAAACATATCTATACATAGAAAAGATACAGTAAAAATATGGTAAAATCTTAGCTGGGTGCAGTAGTTTATGGCCATAATGCCAGCGCTATGAGACTCTGAGAGAGGAGGATTGCCTGAGGCCAGGAGTTTAAAACCAGCCTGAGCAACACAGCAAGACCCTGTTTCTACAGAAAAAAAAATTAAAAATATTTAGCTGAGCATTGTGGTGCATGCCTGTAGTCTTAGCTACTGGGGAGGCTGAGGCAGAAGGATTGCTTGAACCCAGGAGCTGAAGGCTGCAGTGAGCTATGATATCACCAGTACACTCCAGTCCGGGCAACAGAGTGAGAGCCTGTCCCTTAAAAATAAAATAAAAGCAAAAATATGGTTTAATCTTATGGTACCACAGTTGTTATGGGCCCATTACTGTATACAGAAAAGTTGCAAAGATAGCAAGGAGCGCTCTCACTGTTTATCCTAATGTTAACTTCTTACAGTGCATGGTACATTTCTCAAAATTAAGAAGCCAACACAGATACATTACTATGTACTAAACTCTAGACTTTATTTAGATTTTACCAGTTTTTCCACTAATGTCTTTTTTCTCTTCCAGGATCCAATCCAGAATCCCACATTGCCTTTAGACTGTCTCCATTTTTAACTTAAAAAAACATAAAAGACATTTAAAGCAACCCAAATTGGACCTAAATACAAATGCTAAATTTTCCACTTTTGGACAACCTTCCTTTGGAGATTCTTCTTCAGATCCCAAATAACTGAATACTATTTAAGCCTATTAATACCTAGATTTATGATCTTTTCTTTTTTTTTCTCCGTATAACCAAACCTGGATCAGAAATACATGCGTATATTGTTTTCAAGGAATCAGACCAATTCAAATAGCTTTCTTAAGCTGTGCCACTCAAAATGCAAACTCTTGATTTTTCTTTGTATATTTTCCTGTTTTTTTCCAGATTTTCTAGACTTAGTAATTTTATACTCAGAAAAAATGTTTAGTGTGATATGTTGTACTTCTAAAAAGAAAAATAATACTTTTTTCAAATATGGATTCCATTGGGTTCACTCATAACAGAGAGTATGTGCTCCATGGAAGATATTGGGCTCTGCAGAGATACCAGTAATACACATTTATATTTTCCAGTCACAGCTCAGGCTCGTCAAGTTTACAGTTTAGAGATCTACTTGATTTGGTTCTTTATTATCACAGTGCAGTTTTTTGGAGAGATGATCATTTGAAATCAATTGAATTACTGCCATCATTTCTTTATTCCCTCCCTATACGAGAATTATACACCTATGCCCTTTGTGACGTGCCTTTTCAATATCTCCCACTAATGTGTATGGTGTAATTTCTCTGTCTCTCTGATGTCTGGCTTGGCCATGTGACTTGCTTTGACCAGTGAAAAGCAGTTGAAAGTGGCACCATGTCAGTTCCAAGGTGAGGTTTCAAAAGGCATCAAAGTTATCAGCTTATGCTCTGACACTTCTGTGATCCACTGTGGGAAAATCTTGCCCCACACTGCCATTGTCCCTTCAGACTAGGCTCCAGAATTAAGACAGAGAGAGCTGACTCCAACCTGACCAGAAGCCTCAAGTCCAGCCTACCCTCCCAAGCCCAGCCTCAGCCAGCTGGAGTACAGCTGCTCGGCAGAGCTGTGGTTGCTGTTGTAAACCACTGGGGAGTTGCAGTGTCTGTTATGCAATAAAACCTGACTAATGATTAAAGAGAACTATACGGAGAGGAAAAGAAAAGAAGTTTCTCTCAAATCAGCCCTAAAAACCTGCTTTGGGATTGGAGCAACCCATCTGAAGCAGATTCAACTTACTTCCAGGCATCAGTTCAAAGTGAGGCCTCCCTTCTTCAGTGGACATAAGGGAGGCCAATTTGCCTTCTATCATCTCTCCATCAATAAATTTCCCATAAAGTGCGGTCCTCTCGTCAGGGTATACATAGGCTATCTTCTCTCCAGTCATCTCCCCATCTTCATTTACTTCTCCTACAAGGCTTCCTCCATCCTGATGGGAGAAACCAAAAACCAGAAAATATTATATGTAGTATGTCTAGGACATGAGTTCCAAGAAATATCTCTTCTGCACTCCCATTATTAATACAGCACCAGTAGGGATATTAACAGTTTAGGAACCCAGAGCTTTTCACATGGGTAAGAAAAACATGATGCACAATTCCTGATCCAGCTTCATATGCATATACTGCTAGAAAGTCATATGCATTTGGGGCTTGTAGGCCTGATTTACAGAGTGGGAGATACAGCTGCAGTGTGTAATCCAGGACAAGTTATTGATACTCTCTCTTGGTTTGTTCTCTAAGAAACAATGTTTCTTTGATATATGTAACATCAGTTACCAACATTTAAAGGTAATGTAACTAAGTGTTATTTTTGGCCAGAATCAAATACCATGAAGATCTGTTGCAAGACACTCTTACCCATTATTCATATGATCTCCCTTCTCAATGTTAAATTTTGGATTTACATTAGTAAATGTAATTTTACTAGTGTGTTAAGAAAATCTTCAGTTCAAATGTGCTTAAGAATTAACTTAGTTTACACAGGTAAAGAGAGCTGACTGCACTTTATCAGAGACAAACAAAAGGACATCTGGACACTGACTTTCTGAGACTCATACTATCACCTTTTTTGGAATTAGAAGGAAAAGTGAAAAAAGATCAACTAAATTCCACTCCCATCTCAATTCTTTCTTCCCACTCTATTTCCTGTTCCCTTTTGCCTCCTTTTAGCAGAGAAGCCCACTTAGCTTCATATTTAATGCTTTCATTTACTTCATTCCTAAGGGTCATTGAGTACTTCAGGGAAGAGGCTATTATATAATTCTGTATCTTGATAAGTGGTAGGGACATAGTAGGTGATTCATAAATGCTTTTTATATTGAACTGGAGTACCAAAAAGTAATGAATAATTTAATCTAGGAGGGCAGAAATGTTTCTTTATTTTTCCATCCAGAAGGTCCTCATATAACTCTGAAAATTTAAGACCTTTGTGGGTTTGATACAACAGTAATGCTGTGACATCTTTTAAAAGCTTGGTTAATTTCCCCAACTCAAGAATCTAGGAACAGCAAGCCACTGAAAGTCAGTGATGTAGGATGACTTTTGAGTGATCCCAAATGCTGCCTTTTTTTTTTTTCCTTTGGAGGAAAAGGGCTGTAAATTAAAAAATGAATTATGGCACTTGCATAGAAAGAAAAATACTTAGAATCATTTTTCATGGATAGAAAGTGCACTAGGGAGCCAGGCCCGGTGGCTCATGCCTGTAGTCTCAGCACTTTGGGAGGCCGAGGAGGGCAGATCACGAGGTCAAGAGATCGAGACCATCCTGGCCAACATATTGAAACCCCATCTCTACTAAAATGTAAAAATTAGCTGGGCGTGGTAGCACATGTCTGTAGTCCCAGCTACTTGGGAAGCTGAGGCAGGAGAATTGCTTGAACACAGGAGGCGGAGGTCCTGGCGCCTGGTGCAAAAGTGAGACTCTGTCTCAAAAAAAAAAAAAGGAAAGAAAGAAAGTGCACTAGGGATATATTCATTGCTCTTTCTTCTCTTCAAGTTAATTCTTAATAATTGAGCATAAATGGAGATGATACTTCCTGCAAGATCTGCCTTCAGGCTTTTAGTGACAATTATTCAGTGGAAGGGTGAAAGAGCATTTGTGCTTCTTATACTCCATGACTAACGTAAGCCAACATTACTATTTATTTAAAACAGAAGTCTGTCTTTCTAGGGTCTCACACCTTTCCCCTTAAATGTTTAAATTTCTGGTTTCAGAGGGAGTGGATTTATTTGTCCAGAATGATAAAGTAGAAATTCTTCATTTATTTCCAAAAGGAGTTAGACATTTTTCATTAAAAACTTTATATAAAAAACTTTTTCGAGGTAAATTTTTGAAAGAAATAATCTATCCTTAGAGTGAGCTTACAAATAAAGAAATATAGGGAAAATCATCACTTTTTTTCTCCCCTTGTTTCTGCTTTAGCCTGTTACAGAAATTTCCTCATCTGCTGTATCAGGGAGTGTTGGGGAAGAAACGGCTTTCTCTCCTCTGCTGACTGGCTCCTCCTCGTGGGGAGAGAAATCATTCATTTGACTGGTGAGCAGCCAGGGTCTGATACCTACTGACACCCATTTCTCTACTGGGTGGGGGTTAAGAGGACAAAGACTGCTTTTTTTTGCTCACCAATTCTCCTTCCTAAGGCGGAGTCTTCTTTGGGATTTAATAAGATAATCAAGGCTAAAGATTAAAATGTAGGCATATTTTTGGTTTTCAAAATGCAACCACATTGAGCGAGGCCAATTCATTCACCAGTCTCGGTGCATCTTTGATCCCATCTAGGGACTTTCATTGACTACAGTCACAAGTAAAATGACAGGCAGTAGGAGAATCTGGTAATCCACCACTTTGCCTCTTTCCTGTACCCATCTCTATGTAGGGAGCTCCACTTCCCCCGACTTGAAGATACATTGTCACGTGAGCAGCGCCCCAGCACTGGGCAGCAAGATGCTCACCCTGGCTACTCACAAGGCCAGGTTTCAGTCCTCCTACACTGGGCGGCATCTCCACACTTCCTATCCTTCTGCTTGTCTTCTCCTAAGCAGTACATGTTACAACTTTTGATCTATCACAGATCCCATCAAGAGGACATTTAAATGCTTTAGCAATTCTTAGAAAATGTTTTGCAACGTTCTTTTCTTATGCCCTATTCCTAGATTATAACTTATTTTTAAAGAACAATAATGTGTAAGTGAATTTAGTTGGGGTTACTTTTCTTATTATATACGTAATTGATCATTTCTTTTTATTAGCATTTTTTAATTATAAGGTTTTGGAGTAAAAATAAAAATGTATTTTCAGCCAGGTGTGGTGGCTCATGCATGTAATCCCAGCACTTTGGGAGGCTGAGGCAGGGAAATTGCCTGAGGTCAGGAGTTTGAGACCAGCCTAGCCAAAATGGTGAAACGCCATCTCAACTGAAAATACAAAAAATTAGCCAGGTATGGTGGCGTGTCCCTGTAATTTCAGCTACTTGTGAGGCTGAGGCAGAAGAATCACTTGAAACCAGGAGGCGAAGGTTGCAGTGAGCCAAGATGGCACCACCGCACTCCATCCTGGGCAACAGAGTGAGACTCCGTCTCAAAAAAACAAAACAAAACAAAACAAACAAAAAAAACCAAAGTATTTTGACTTAAGTTATGAACAAAATAAAATATTAAGTAAAATATTTTCTGGCCAGGCATGGTAGCTCATGCCTGTAATTTCAGCATTTCAGGAGGCCAAGGGAGGTGGATTGCTTGAGCCCAGGACTTTAAGATTAGCCTGGGCAATATGGAGGAACTCTGTCTCTTAAAAACACACACACACACACAAACATTAGCCAGGTGTGGTGGCACATGCCTGTAATCCCAGCTACTCAGGAGGCCGAGGTGGCAAGATGGCTTGAGTCTGGGAGGCAGAGCTTGTACTGAGCCAAGATCGTGCCACTGCATTCCAGCCTGGGCAACAGAGCAAGACCTTGTTTCAATAAATAAATAAATAAACAAACAAATAGACAAAATAAAATAAAATAAAAATAAAATGTTTTCTAATGTCTATTTTCTGAAACATTTTCTGGAAATTCACTAACAACCGATGAGACATTTGAAATGCAAACAAATATTAGAGCATTAGTTTCTAACCATGGGTTCTGCCATATCTTTTTACCTTAATAGACTCCAGAAATATCATAAAATGCTATTAAATAATCAACAGTAAGTTAATTTTAACCACCTCAATTTAAGCAATGTTAACCGTAAACCACCTTAAAAAGTAGTTAGTGGAACTGTAAAATCAAGTAACACAATTCAGTAAGCTCCCCCACATTAAACATTGCTGGACTGGTTTTTACATATGAGAAACAGGGACTAAAACTAACAGCAACAATGAAATTTTCCTCCATCTTCTATGTGCCAAAAGAATTAAAAGCAATACATTTTGCCTTTATTAGTGATACAATAAAACCAATTTGTCCCAATTTGTTTTAATCATGATTAATTACTCCTCTCCAAAACAACAGTGAAAAATAATTAATAATGAATTCAAGAGCCAACAATCTAAGCCAATTAGATTATTACAATCTAAGTAACAGTGAGAGGGCATGCCTTATAAACTCTTGGCATCTGCTATGGTGACTCTTGGGTTTCACAGCTCACAAGTTCTAACACAGAATACATTTCTCTTCATTGTGAAGAGTCACAATATGTTACTTTCCAGCAGAGTGAACAGTCACAAGGCTTACTGGGTAATATATCCAGCACACTCCATGCCGAATGTTATCTTTATACTGTCCCTTGAAGATCAGTCTCCCATCCGTGTCGTATTCCTGGGCTGGACCGTTCAGCTCTCCGTCTACATACGTGCCCTGGAGAACGCCCCCATCTTCATAAGTGTAAACTCCCTGGCCCTGCAGGGCGTCATCCACATAATACCCCTCCAGGGTGCTGTGAGGAAAGGAAGAACAAAAAGGAATAGTCAGACCATGACTGAGTTTCTTAAAAGAAAGGATCATATCCAAGGAACTGATACCCAGCTGTGTTAACCCTGACATGGATTCAGTGCATCCTCCTGAATTATCATCGACTGCCAGGAAAAGACGCTTCAGGGACGCAGTAAGACTGGGAAGAAAGACGGAGATTTAATACCTAATCTCATGATTCCCAGGAATCCTTTTACTCTGCTGGGGAAAATAGAGAAGAAAAAAGCTACTGATGGAAACTGAGAACAAGTTCACTTGAATATGTTTCCAGTCAACAGAAATTCTGGTGTTACCCTTTCCACACACAAACCATTCATGTCTAATTTCCCTCAAGAGAGGTCCAGAATTCACTGGTAGTTCTCAAGGGTCTTCTAGATGATGGCTTGTATATATTAATCTCTAATGGTACAAATGTGGCTTAAAGTGGTGAATGTCTACATATTTGTTTCAAATCACAAATGTATTATTTATCAGTGATAGTCATAATTGGTATCCAGCCAAATGAAATCTCTTCCATCTCCTTGGAAGACATATGGGGATTTATTTAAGTAGATCTATGTGTGTATGTATATCTATGTTTGTATATGTGTATATGTATGTGTGTGTGTGTGTGTGTATACATATACATACCTACATGATCATGGCCAGTAAGGGTAAGTAAGGAAGACTGCAGGCTCAATCCTGCTAATATCATTAGCACCCTGATAGATTGAGACCCATGGTCCCACACCAGAGGAAAGCTGCTCACAGGGGTGCTCGTGGTGATTTTACCAGTGCCTCTCCCTCTCTCTCCTCGTAATACACATTTGGAAGTTCAGGAACATGTTTTCATCGTTAGCCTCTAAAAGGTCCTATGCAATGAAACTAACTTTACCTCAAATTCCCTTTAAGTACGAAAATTTGGAATAAGGAAAGACCAACTCAAATTTTTTTAAAAAATTTAAAATGTAAGAAAATTTAGAAACAAAGACAGCTTGATTATTTTAACATATGCAGATAGCATTTATTCATTAATTCAACTAGTAAACTTTTTTTTTTTTTCTGAGACAAGATTTTACTCTGTCACGCAGGCTAGAGTGCACTTGCATGATCAAGGCTCACTGTAGCCTTGACCTCCTGGGGCTCAAGCCATCCTCCCACTGCAGTCTCCAGAGTAGCTGGGACCACAGGTATGCACCACCACACCTGGTTAATTTTTGCATTTTTTGTAGAGATGAGGTTTTGTCATGTTATTTAGGGTGGTCTTGAACTCCTGGGCTCAAGGTCTCCCAAAGTGCTGGGATTTCAGGTGTGAGCCACCACACTCAGTCACAACTAGTCAATATTTTAGTGTGCCTTCTCAGTAGCAGGCATTGTGTGAGGCTTTAGAGGGGATGATGAATAAACAAACACAATGGTATAGGAGACACTGGCAAGACACACTGTGAACTGGAGCAGATGGAGGCAAAGTGGGCCATGGGGACTTAGGTGGCTGCACCTGACTCTGCCTGGTCAAGTCTTGACTTATTTCAATCAATAACTGTGAATGATCTATAATTATTAAATGAAAAGCACATTCTAAATAACAATAGCTTCTGGTTACATGGTAATTACACTATTTGTAGTCTCCCAAGGAGATAGTTTTCTTTCAGTTTTGTTTGTACTATCGATCACAAATAGATTTCCTAAATTCATGAAGAGAATAAAGTGCATTTTAGCATAGGTCTTGCACAAATAATCAAAATTCTAAAACAGTGAGGTTGGAAGTAATGAGATGTAGACTCCTACAATAAAAAAAAAATCCTTGGTGGAGGGTGCAAATCGAGTGACATTATGATATAGTTTATGTAGTGCAAAAAAACTATTCATTTATCTTCATTTTTAGGATTGCCAGGTAAAATACAGGATGCCCAGCTAAGTTTGAATTTCAGATAAACAATAAATAATTTTTTAGTTTACGTGTGTCCCAAATATTGAATGGGACATAATTATACTTACTTTTTGTTGAGCAAATTCCAATTTAACTGGGTGTCCTGGATTTAACTAGATTTTTATTTGCTTAGCCTGGCAACCCTATTGACTTTGGCTTCACAGCAGCATTCAAAATGTTCCTGTGTGTGTTTGGGTAGCATTAGTCCCTGACAGACTAGTCTGCCAGTATTTCTCAGGGTTATGATCAAATCTACAAGGCATAGGTCTTGCAAATCAAACAAAAAACAATATGGACTTGCACACACTTCCCCCAACTGTATTCTGTGGCTTGTCCTATCCTCCCTTACCCATGGAGCCGGTCTTCACATATCTATCAGAGTACTAAGGACAAACTGCTATTTCCCTCTTAGTCCAACTGACTCAAGGTACACAAATGCAAATTCTTAAGGCACTGGAAAGCAAATATTACTGTGTTTTTTCAGCCATCTGCCTGAGGCCACAGCTTAGCTTTCTTGGCAACTTTTAATAGTAACTTGGATGAAATCTGATGACAAAAGGGGGGATATTATATACATAAACTGGGTTCTCCAGGGTGATAACAGCAATGTCTTTAAAATCCTGGGTCACTGGGGAAATGAAATATAAGTTTATTAGAATGGCATTCAAGGCACTATCTTTCTCTATAACCGCTTCTTCCAGAGGAGGCTGGCAAACCATGGCCTGCTGAGTGTTTTTGTAAATAAAGTTTTACTGGAACAAAGCCATGCATGTTCCTTTCTATATCATCTATGGCTGCTTTCATACTAAAACATCAGTGTTGAATCACTGCAGCACAGACGGTATGTGGCCCACAGAGCCTTGATTTTACTCTCAACACATAAAGAAAAAGTTTGCTGATCCCTGCTCTAAAAAGCTCTGCTCATATTGAAAATTTACTCACTGACCTTTATATAGCTTAGCTTCCACACTATATTTTTCCTTGGTTTCTGTAACACATAAGTGAGCAAGCTTTTTAAATCCTTAAGATCAGCCAGGGGAAAAAAAAGTTATTACTTTTTTTCTTTTGTTTTTTCTTCGTTGAAAACAAAAATAATCGTGGGATAATAATGAATATTTTGAAATCCCTGGCATTTTTCTACTCAGAAAAGAAAGAAGCCACCTGGCGTGGTGGCTTATGCCTGTAATCCCAGCATTTTGGGAGGCTGAGGGAGGTGAATCACTTGAGGCCAGGAGTTTAAGACTAGTCTGGACAATATGGTGAAACCCAGCTCTACTAAAAATACGAAAATTAGCCAGGGGGTGATAGTGCATGCTTGTAATCCCAGCGACTCAGGAGAGTGAGGCACGAGAATCGCTTGAACCCAGGAGGCAGAGGTTGCAGTGAGCTGAAATCGTGCCACTGCACTCCAGCCTGGGTGACAAAGCCAGATTCGGACTCAAAAAAAACCAGAGCAGGCATGGTGGTTCACACCTGTAATCCCAGTCCTTTGGAGGCTGAGGCAGGAAGACGACCTGAGGTCAGGAGTTTGAAACTATCCTGGCCAACATGGTGAAACCTCGTCTCTACTGAAAATACAAAAATTAGCCAGGCATGGTGGCAGGTGCCTGTAATCCCAGCTACTTGAAAGGCTGAGGCACAAGAATCATTTGAGTCCAGGAACAGAGGTTGCAGTGAGCCGAGATCGCACCACTGCACTCTAGCCTGGACAACAGAGTGAGACTTCATCATAAAAAAAAAAAAGAAAAAGAAAAAGAAAAGAAAAAAGAAAAGCAGCCATAGGAAAATGACATTATTTTGTATCCATTAAAATATTAATATCTGGTTATATTTGAAAAGTGGGTACATAGAAATAGCCTCCTAATCTTTTTTGCTGGAACTGGATTGAGAGCTGGATTTCGGAGCGTCTGCTGGTCACTGTCTTAAACAGAGCCTACTCATCGTCCGCGGGGAGTCTCATTTTCCTGCAAAGTAAATCTATCCTGATCTGGGCAGCCCTGCCATGCACATTACTCATCGGAGCCTAGGCATGTACTATTACAGAACACTCCATGTCTTTATTGATGTTAAATTTACGTGTCCTGTTTCTCTAATTAGATTGTAAGCCCTTTACGGGAACAAATTAGGAAATATGCATCCATGTATCCCTCCCCTAACATAGAAACTTCATTTTGATAATTTCTAAGCAAAAGAATAGAAATGCAACTGAGATCATTTTGCATTGAGGAGATTGAGAAGGAACATAACAGTGTTTGTTATTCAAGTGCAGAGAGTATTCTTTATATGAATTAGATGTGCATATAGGCTGTTAGGAAAGTTTCTTAAACTTTCTATGCTTCATTTCTTCATTTGTAAAACGGGGCTACTCAGAGGGTTGTCTTAAGAGTTAAGTGGGCTAATATATATCAAATGCTTAGAATATGGTCTGGCACAAAGTGATTGCTTAAATGAAGAACAGCTATTATTATTAAACATGCATATTTATGTGTATGATGGCAAGCTTTCTACTAAAAAACTGGTTTTAAAAAGCATCATCAAAGAAACAGTTATGAAACACTGAAATAGAGAAAGAAATTTATAAAACTGCATTAAATCTATTTTTAAAGAACAAGCAAGCCTGTAATCCCAGCTACTCGGGAAGGTGAGGCAGGAGAATCGTTTGAATTCAGGAGGCAGAGGTTGTGGTGAACTGAGATCGAGCCATTGCACTCCAGCCTGGGCAACAAGAGTGAAACTCCATCTCAAAAAAAAAAAAAAAAAAAAAAAAAGAACAAGCAAGAAAGATTTCTACCTGCAATAATTTATGAGTGATTCAACTGACTGGAAGAAGAATGAAATAAATGCCTCTTTAAGTTAAAAAAAAAAGTAATATGTACTCATTATAAAACAAACACAGAAAAAGCAATTCAAGCAGCACTAAAATGCAGAAAGTAGAAATTCTCAGTCCTCTTCTCCAGTTTGACATATAGTATTTAAGACTTTTTAAATTTCTTTTTTTTAAGATGGAGCCTCACTCTGTTGCCTAGGCTGGAGAGCAGTGAGGTGATCTCGGCTCACTGCAACCTCTGCCTCCTGGGTTCACGTGATTCTCCTGCCTCAGCCTCCCAAGTAGCTGGAATTACAATTGTAATTAACCATGCCTGGTTAATTTTTGTATTTTTAGTAGAGATGGGTTTCACCATGTTGGCCAAGCTGGTCTTGAACTCCTGACCTCAAGTGATCCACCTGCCTCAGACTCCCAAAGTGCTGGGATTACAGGTATGAACCACCATGCCTGGCCACTTTTTCCTCTATATCATGCATTTTCCTACCTTTTGTTTTCGTTATTTTAATAAAAATGAAATCATACTGTACATAGTGTTCTTAACCTGCTTAACTTGTATTTTCTTAAAGTTCCTTTCAACATCTTGGCAGATTCTTTAGTATGTGAAGAAATTACAAAAATGGTTTTTAAGTTGTTTGATTTTTCTGGTACCATCATCTGAATCAAACAACTGGAAAATGTTGAGGAAATTAAAACATAAATTTTAATTAAATTTCTTTCTCTGCAGATAGACCAGTTTTGGCTGTTTTTATCAAAGCTCTTGTACTTAGGAGTTAAATTCTGAGAAATCAATTAAATTAAGAAATCTAACTCACAAAGAAATGGAGAAATTTTATAATTGTTTTCCTAGACATATCTGCATTTTATTCAAATATTGCTGTATTTTCATTAAAAATTCCTGCTAATATCTGAATATAGAAAAGTGTTCTTAGAGACTTAACAGTGTTGGCTTTTCTTCATGGTTCTGGGGTCTAGAAAGTTTTGAACTTCCTACCTCCGGGGCCTAAGTTCTGTTTCCTTCCTTCCACTGTGTTCCCTTCCTTTTGTCAGCCATTGCAATACAATAACCAAGAGGGAATTTAAAAAATAAACCATCACTCCTTAAATTCCCATCTCTAACCAAATTGAACTGTGACCCTTAGTATTAAAACATTATTTTAGGAATTCTTTTATATGACAACATATATTATCTTTTGAAACACTGCAAACAGCAACAAGGAGATCCAACCCATCTGCTAGAGCTATTTCTGGCCAGAAACTTCAACTTCTTCCAAGGTGTTGAAGCAAGTTTGATGGAGAACTCCAATGCTTCCATATAATATAATGCACTGTCTATCTTTTAAGGTTTTCTTTCTTTTTTTTTTTTTTTTAACCCTTTAAGAGAAGATCTATGAGTCTACTATGGATCCAATTATTACAAAGCCTCTATATAACAGTAAAATATTTGAGGAGTGAATAATGAAATTTACTTTTGCTTTCTAAAAATAAACCTCAAGAAAACTTTCCACTATGGACTAAATGTTTGTGTCCCCCTCAAATTCTTATGTTGAAATCCTAACACCCAATGTGATGACATTCAGAGATGGAGTGTTTGGGAGGTAATTTGGTCCCAAGGGCAGAGCCCTCTTGAATGGGATTAATGCCCTTATAAAAAGACATCAGAAAGCTTGTTTTCTCTCCCTTTCCTCTCCACAATGTGATGATATCATGAGAAGATGGACATCTGCAAACCAGGAAGCAGGCCCTCAACAGACACAAAATGTACCGGTGCCCTGATCTTGGACTTCCCAGCCTCCAGAACTGTGAGAAATAAATTTCTGTTGTGTAAGCCACCCAGTCTATGGAATTTGTTATAGAAGCCCAAACTGACTCAGACACTCTCCTAATAATCATTAATAATAATAGTAACAACAATAATGATAAAAGATAATAATAAACCATTCTTTCCCCTGAGCACCTACTAAGTGTCCTACACTTTAAGGGTCTTTACAGAATTTCTCATTCAATCACAACAATCCAGAAAAGCAGATATAATGATCTCCATTTTTCAAATAAGAAAACAGAAGTTCAGGGAGGCCAAATAGCTAGAACAGAATTCTTCTGAATTGATTCCCCAGGAAACCCTTGTCAATCTTCCAAGCTCCTCTCAAGTTGTTAAGGGCCCTACAAGAGCATAACTGAATTCACCCCAGGACTCCTTTTAACATTTCACCACTATAGCTGATGAGTAACTTCAAGGAGAATTAAAGCATGGAAAAAAGGCAGTCAGGCCCACAGCTATTTCTCTGCTTCCAGTTGGAAGACGGTAGCAGATGAAAAAGAAGGTTGGCTCTAGAACTGAATTCTCCTTGCTGTGAGTCTCAACTCCAGTCATTTTTAACTAGGTCACCTGGGGCAAGTTACTCAGTCACTTTGTGCCTTAGTTTCTTCATATGTCAAATGAGATTAAAAAACCAACCTCCCAGATCGTTATGAAGACCATGTGTCCAGTGTTGAACAAATGGTAGATATTCAGCATTATACGTTTCGTTTCCACTCTCTTTCTTCTTGCACGTCACAATTTTTTTTTTTGCCTCAATCAGAACTGTTTGTTGCAATACAGATGAATATATTTGCCAAGTCTGTTTCCAACAAAAGCTAGAGGACTGTGAGGAACATGAAAGGAACTTTTGCCTCGTGTGGGAGGTTGGAATACATGACTTCAGAAGTCCAATGCAACTCTAATTTCTGTGAATTATGATCAAGCACTTTCTGAAAACTAAAACCAAGAAATCCTGCATGGACTTGACACCTGGAGAATGCCATCCTTTTTCAGTGGCTCATCAGATGGATGACCTTGCTTAGGTTATTTGGCCAGTGATAAACTACAAGGAGCCCTCTTGGCAAATGCAGCCAAGCAACATCAGAAAAGGACTTGGGCACAGGAGAATGAAGCCATGGAGTAGTAAGTCGTTTAAAATCTAATTGACATGTGAAGGAGAGGTATCAACAATAAAAACAAATACACCTCAATGAATTACCTCATCTCCACCCCATAATTAGGTTAAAAACCACATGACCCTAATATTCCACAGTCCCCGAAAAGCCAGTCTGAAGAAATACCTCTTTCTTATTACCATTCTAGGATTGTGAAAAGTCTTGCCTTAAGGTCCATAAATTATGGTCAAAATAAGAACAATTAAGGAAAGATACCTGAAAATAAACATCCAGAATTGAAGATTAGTATAAAAATTAGACATGTGTATATCAAAGTATTCTGAACACTGCACGTTTTCAACACACCCATGGTACTCCAGCAAATTCACTGGTGCCAGGCAGACTCCAGATGCACACCAACAAAGCCTCAAGATTCCTGTCACCACGCTGCATAAATTCCTTTATCTCGGGCCCAGACTGGATGTTAAGGAGTCCCAGTTATTGAAGCTCAGGATAATTTTCTTCTTCCCTTTTAATAGAGGAGGCGGGGAATGGCACAATAGCGGCTTAAAGAACAACATTTTAAAACAAGGTTATGTTCTCATTCATTCCTCATTTGTAGGGTAAACCATCTGGTAAAGCATGAGAATTCTGACTTTAGGTTTCTGACTTAATAAGCTAGTTGTAGTAACCTAGATTTTCTGTTCCACATTTTGTCATATAATGAAGAAAAGACTTAAGTCTCCATTACAATCTCAAAACTAGCCAACATTCTGAATCTGAGACAGTTGTAAACAAGCAAACAATGTACATTTTGTCTGTTTACACTGATTTAGAAATAGATAGCTATTTCTTCCGTATGTTGAAGAAGTATCTGCACTTCCATGTTTACTGCAACACTATTCACAACAGCCAAGGTATGAAATCCACCCAAGTTTCCATCAACGGATGAATGGATAAAGAAAATGTGGTGTATACGCACACAACGGTATACGATTCAGCATAAAAACAAAATCAAATCCTGTCGTTTGTGACAATATGAATGATCCTAGTGGACATCACATAAAGTCAAATAAGCCAAGCACAAAAGAACAAACACTGCATGATCTCACTTGTATGTGAGGAATCTGAAAAAGTTGATCTTACAGAAGTAGAGAATAGAACAGTGGTTAACAGAGGCTGGGGGAAAAGAAGGCAGGAGGGAAGGATGGGGAGAGGTTGGTCAACAGGTACCAAGTGACAGTTAGATAGCAGGAGTAAGTTCTGATGTTCTATTACATAATAGGGTGACTATAGTCACCAATAATGTATTGTATACTTCAAAATAGCTAAAAGAGGAGATTTTGAATGTTCTCATCACAAAGAAATGATGAATCTTTGAGGTGATGGATATGCTAATTACCCTGATTTATCATTACATAATGAATGTATTTATGTATCAAAACATCACGCTCTACCCCAGAAAAATGTATAATTATGATGTCAATTAAATTAAAACTTTAAAAAATAGCTAGTTCTGTATTTTACCTTGAATATATTTAATTAAGATGCACACATTCTCTGACAATAGTAATTACTTCTTTGGCATGGGTTGGGGTTTAAAAAAAAGTTGGGGAGCACTTCTACTTTTTACATTTCTGTATTTCTTGAATTTTTAAAAATTCCACTAAGCATTTGTTATGTTTGCAATTTAAAAAATAAAATAAAATATTCTGCTTCTATTTATGAATTTGGTTTTAAAATTTCACAAGGCCATTTTTCCTGGTTATCTGGATATTTGAAAAATTTATTCAGATTTATCTCATTAAATGTCAAGGGAAAAACTGATTCTGGAGTTTTCTTAATATGTTTATACTTGTTTGGATACTTTTCAAAAATCATATATACTGGGGCTCAGTTTTCAGATAAGATTAGAAAACGTGGGGCCAAGTCTTCTGTTACTACACTGTGATTTTCCTTGTCTCTTTCCAAACATGGGTTTCCACAATTGCAGACAAACTCTTTGATGGGGACATAAACCAGCATAACAGGTTTCAACAACTTTCTTCAATACCAAGTTTGTGTCTCTCCTCGCTTGTTATTTCAAAACCTAATGTTGGCCGTTTTTAAGGAATTTTTCAGGTTGGTGACTGTAAAGTCAAAGGGTTCCCACTTAATTTTACCTAATACACCACACCCTAAAAGCTGGGGGTGGAAACAGGGAGAAAAATTAGTAGACAAATACAAATAAAAACTGCTTTGTGTAGAAACAACTGACTTCTCCATACTCAAATCCCACATCTCCCTTAGAAAGCCCTGGTAGATTCTTGGCCTTTTTTTTGTTGTAAGTTATTATTGGCCTTTTTTTCAGTTACACGACTATCTCCCTAATTATGACAGCAAATCCTTTTAGCAGATGTCTGGTAACATGATCAGTATTTGGGTTTAAGAAAGATGACGATGACCTTTTGAGATTCTGTCACCACACTGCTCTATCATGTGTAATAAAACCAATGATACTGACATTTTCCCCTTAAGGTATTAACTCCCATCTATATGAAGATAACCAAGATAGTCTCTTGAGGTCCTTGCTAACACTATCATTCCTTGATTCTACTATTTAATCAACATCTCCACAGGTGTTTGAGTGGTAGATATAAAAATCAATGAATTGATTAGGCTGGGCACAATACTTTATACCTGTAACTCCAGCACTTGGGAGGCTCAGGAGGGTAGATCGCTTGAGTTCAGGAGTTTGAGACCAGCCTGGGCAACATGGCAAAACCCCATCTCTACAAAAAATACGAAACAGATCAGCCTGGCGTGGTGTCATGCACCTGTAGTCACAGCTACTCAGGAAGCTGAGGTAGAAGGACCACTGCAGCCCAGGGAGGTCGAGGCTGCAGTGAGCACTGCACTCCAGCCTGGGCAACAGAGAGAGACCCCATCTTAAAAAAAAAAAAATTAGTGAATTAGTGCCTCAAAAGGAAAAAAAAATGAATGTATTTCTAGCCTATAGATAGTTACTGGTCTAGTGCTTCAACTTGGCCTGGTCGTTCAGTTTGTCCATGTCATGACACACCTGCAGATTAATGCCTTTTTATGACACACTGGGGTAAGCAGATGAAGCTATTTGGGGCTAGAAGTGACTAGCTGGACATGAGAAGACAGGTGCTCAGGAAGTCTCAGGCTCCACTTGGCCATCTTACCCTAGGGCTGAGGGGATTAGCATCTTGGAGCTAACGTGTAGCTCATTCTCAGCACACTAGTTCAGAAGCTTAGTCTAGCTCATCAGTACTCTGTGTATCAGCCCCGCAAAGCAAGCAGGTAACCAACACCAAATTCAAACAAATCTGCTGGACTGTTTTCCCAAAGAGTCAATCAGTTACTGGCTATTGTCATCAAAATACCAGATTTAAAGTGTGTGTGTGTGTGTGTGTGTGTGTGTGTGTGTGTGTGTGTGTGTGTGTGGTGTGGCGGGTGGGGGGTGTTCTGGGTGAATGCTACCCTTTCTTTCAGTTCCCATTCTCCCTTAGCAAGGACTTCTTTTTAGTATCAAATTAAGAAAAAGCGCTGTGAAGCATAAAAGATGTAATAGACCCAGAATTTGCCCTCAAGGAAACCCCTGTCCTTGAAGATGAAGGAGACATTAACATAAATATGTACTTGTTGAATGAATTTAAAAAATTTGCAGAATCAGGTTAAAAGTGACACTTTTCAGAAAAAAAAAAGAGCTATAAAAAAATTGTAGTGGAAATGGGGCAGGAAAAGTTTCCCTCTGGATAAGTTAAAGGAGTCATAGGAGAGAAAAGCACTGATGCCAACATTTTTTTTTGAAACAGTGTCTTACTCTGTCATCCAGGCTGGAGTGCTCAAGCGATTATTCCGCCTCAGCCTCCCCAGCAGCTGGGACCACGGGTCCCAGTGTCTCTACACCCGGTGGTAGAGACAGCGGCTCACTATGCTGCCTTGGCCAGTTCTCAAACTCCTGGGCTCAAGCAATCCTCCTACATCAGCCTGCCAAAGTGCTGGGATTACAGACGTGAGCCAACATGCCCAGGCCAATACCAACATATTGAAAGGTGCCTCTATGGCTCTCAAGTATCCACCCAGACAAAAGAAAGGAAGTAAAATATCTGACTATTTAAAATGTACAGTTTGTAAGCAAAACTCTGCTTTATAAAAAGGTGGGGTTAGGGGTAATGGGAAAGAGAAGGCTGGACTTATAATTCAAATGCAGTTTTACAAAAGTTATTTAGTTGGTTTTTATTGCTTTTCTTACCTCTCATTGTATCAGATCATTGAGAGCCTGAGAAATGTTACCCCCTTTAAAACAACCCACTTCACCTACAGAAAAGAGATTCTAGGTCACAAACCCGTCCCCGTGATCACCCTTTAGTTATCAGCTTAGACAGTTTTTTTCCCAAAGGAAGCTTTGGCCTATTACCAATGTCAGGAGTTTATAGTAAGTTGTGTGGTATCCCGCAGATTCTATAACCTGCTTTGGTAAAGTCCATTTTTGTTTTACCCAATCAACAGGTCTGAAAATAGCTGGCCGTTTTGTGGCTCTGAATCCCACTAAACGCTTGAGAAATTCACATGGTCACTCTTTGTTACTGAAGCTGACAGGGCTTAAAAGTCACTGTTGGCAAGCTGGGCCAGGGCAACCCCATCTCTCCTTGAAAGAAAAACATGCTACAGTCATTCCTATCTAACACAAGCAGGTAAGGAGCCTCTGCCTCTCAGCATCCTCAGATGGGGGATGAGAGTGAAATAAAAGAAATTCTGGCCAGGTGCGGTGGCTCACGCCTGTAATCCCAGCACTTTGGGAGGCCGAGGCGGGCGGATCACCTGAGATCGGGAGTTCAAGACTAACCTGACCAACATGGAGAAACCCCATCTCTACTAAAAATACAAAATTAGCCGGGCGTGGTGGCTCATGCTTATAATTCCAGCTGAGGCAGAATTGCTTGAACCCTGAAGTTGGAGGTTGCAGTGAGCTGAGATCGCGCCACTACACTCCAGCCTGGGCAACAAGAGCGAAATTCTGTCTTAAAAAAAAAAAAAAAAAGAAATCCTGATGTGAAAAATACTTTAACTACAGGTAGAAAATCATAGTTCTGACATTAGTATTAAATTATCACACAAAAAGACCAACTATCCCAGAGACAGGCATTTAAAAAACTGAAGTCTAGAGAGCTGCCTCCTATGTGTACCTGTTTATGTCTTACTACTGAGACTGCAATAATGTGGCTTTGAAGAACTTTGCCAAGTATTTTTTCATCAATCTCATGAGGAGAGGCAACAGGTTGAGAAACCGATGAAGCGGAAGAACCAAAAAGGTGGCAGAAACTTTCTTCAGGGTACTAAGAAGCCAGACCGTGACAACTGAGAAAGGATGTTGAATGCAATGGAGTGTGTGACCCTTGGGAAAAGGCATGGATCTGACTCTACTGGAACTGTGCAAACTGGCCACTGACAAAAACTATCCCCACTTGTGTGACTTTAGTGAGAAATGCTACTGGAATGATCAAGTGAAATCCCTCAAAGATTTGGATGACCATGTAGCCAATTTATGCAAGATGGGGGCCCCCGAATCTAGTATCTTTTTGGCCAAGCACACTCTGGGAGAGAGTGATGATAAGGTCTAAGCCTTAGGCTGGCTTCCCCATAACCACAGGGTGACTTCCCCAGTCACCAAAGCAGTGACTACAGGTAGGGGTTAATTATACCCATTGTATAAACTGTAGAAAAACTTCCACTTGAATTCTTTCATTTGTATTATCCTTTACATAAAATAATTCAGTACCCCCAAAGAACAAAATAAAACTGTGAGTGCTACCTGCCATCAAAGAAGAAGAACTTTCCCCGTCCGTTCTTTTCTCCATGAACAAAGTTCCCCTCAAATCTGTCTGTGGAGGAGTAGGTGACTGTGCAGAACCCGTGCGGTAATCCGTCGTCATCCAAGTGCCCTGGAGAAAGGGAACCACAAGGCAAACCTTAACATCTTCAGTGCTCCTCCCATCTGATGCCCAAGCACTCAGATGCTGCCAGACAAGTCCCCCCAAACTCCCTTCCAGCTGCCAAAGAGTCCCCTCCCTGGCATGAAAGGATAGTCAGTGTGCAAAGGTTTCTCACAGCATTGGCACCAGCAGTACCAAATTGATTGCTACATACACTTTGTGAACTGACAGGTCCAGAACAGACTTAGACACATTTCAGAATATGAACTTTAAATAAGCTTGCTTTTTACCTGGAACTGAGACTTCCTATCAGTAATATTCTCTGCGGGGCATGTCACAATTTACCAAGTACTCCCCCCATAGTCCTTCTCATATTTGGAATTGATGCCTCCAATCTCTCATGCTTAACTGAAGTGTGGTTGAGATTCCACTGTTTCATAGTCAATTGCCACATACATGTTCTTTGCAATAAATTATCCAATTCTAGAATTTTAAGTATGCAATATGATTTTATATATCATTCTGCAATATGATGTGGAGGACTGCTAGCCAGTCTGAAAATCTCGCTGTGATTGTTATATTCACATGAGGGGCATAGCCATGTCTTTAAAACAGCCCTAAGATTTATACCTCTCATTGTACAAACACAGAAACCCAGAGTCCTTCTCCCCTTAAACTTAAGTTTAACCTTAAACCTACTGCTTTACTTTACAAAATCTTTCAGCTGTGAATGTTTAGTAATAAGCTTATCATCTACCCTCTGCCATTGTGTGTTGAAGGTTTGTATTTTATATGGAGCCAGAGGTATAAACATGGTCATTTAAACAATGATTGTGAACATCAGCGGAAGTTATTACATGGACCTTTAAGTCACTGGTTCTTCCTAGGTCAAATACTGGTATAGTCTAATATTGATATCTAAAGTCAATGTTTAGGCTTTTTATTACTATCTACATGTTTTACAAAACCCAGGAATCACCTTATTGGTGTCTTCCCAATCATTCTGGTGAGCTGATTTTGCAAAGGTGGGTAAAAATGAAGGCAGTAGTTATTCTATTGGCTTTTTCGGGTAACAACCTGGGTCATGGATGAAAAAGGTATGAAAATATTAAACACTGTGTCTAATGCAGGGACATTAAACATTGAAATGTAGCTTCTGGATGGCTCACAGACATAAAAGGAAACACAAACCATACTACCACAATGAAAGCTTCAGTCTCCTAAAATAATTTATTCTAACATGATAAAATAATATTAGTACTTGGTAAATGTACACTCTTATAAAGAACAGATATGCGGCTGGATGCAGTGGTTCACACCTGTAATCCCAGCACTTTGTGAGGCTAAGGCAGGGGGATCATCTGAGGTCAGGAGTTTGAGACCAGCCTGGCCAATACAGTGAAACCCTGTCTTTACTAAAAATAAAAAAAAAATAAAAAAATAAATAGCCAGGCATGGTGGTGAGCACCTGTAATCCCAGCTACTCAGGAGACTGAGGCAGGAAAATCTCTTGAAACCGGGAGACACAGGTGGTGGTGAGCCAAGATCGTGCCACTGCACTCCAGTGTGGGCAACAAGAGTGAAACGCCATCTCAAAAAAAAAAAAAAAGAAAAAGAATAAATATGCTCTTTATTTGTATTCATAATTACATAAACTACTACATAAAATAACTGCAAACAAATACAGGGTTTTATTGCTACATCTGACTCTGTATTCCGTGGGTTACCTAGAACATCTTACAATAAAACACATCTACTTAAATAAATCATAATCAATACGGATTCCTTCCTCTTAACACAAAAGAGGAAAAGACCAGGAAATTAATGGTCAGAAGGGAACGAGGCCATAATTGCTTTCCTCTTGCCGAAAAACTAACTGAACATGACATAATGCAATGACATCTGAGTCATATGAAATCACTTATTTTCTAAATATCTGATGCCATTTCTCTCATTGAAATAAATTAAATTTGCTTCTTTTCTTTTCATTAAAAAAAAAAACCACTCAGTGTATTGCTAAGAGCTTTTTTCTTTAGTGAAATGTTGTTGTGATCAAGTTAAATTTAGGCATATAAATTCAGTGTCCTACTTTTGATTTAGATATTAATAACCAAATAATCAGTTTAGCCCCAAACTAGAGTATTTACTAACTTGCTGAAAATGCTTTCATCATAGAAAACAGTTCACATATTTCAGAGTTTTAAAAGCTTATGTTTGATAAAATTCATTATTCCACTTTAGATTGAGAGAAATTACCAAAAAATCTGAACACTAGAGAAAACAATTTTCCAATATAAATTAACTTCCACCTTCCTTCAACCCTGTCCTATTTCTGAATAAAACACTGACAGTGCACTCTCAGCAATGAAATTTAGATATTAGGGAAAATTGAAAGTGTCATATAACATACTATAAGCCCTTGGAGGATAGTACAGATCTCAGTTGTCAACTGCACTCCATGAAGAATTGATCATTCCTTCCTTCCTTCCTTCCTTTCATCCTTCCTTCCTCCCTCCCTCGCTCCCTTCCTCCCTTTCTCCCTTCCCTCTTTCCTCCCTCCCTCCCTCCTTTCCTTTCTCCCTCCTTCCTTTTTTCCCTTCCTTACTTCCTTACCTCACTCCTTCCTTCCCTCCTTTTCTTCCTCCTTCCTTTCTTTTGCAGAGACAGGGTTTCACTCTTACTCAGGCTGGAGTGCAGTGATAAGACCAAAGCTCATTGTAACCTCAAATTCGTGGGCTCAAGTGATCCTTCTGCCTCACCCTCCCATATAGCTGGGACTAGAGGTACATACCACCACAACTAGCTAAAAAAAAAAGTTTGTAGAGACAGGGTCTCACTGTGTTGCCCAGGCTGGTCTCAAACTCCAGAGCTTAAGCCATCCACCCACTTTGGGTGCTGGAACTACAGGCATGAGCCACCACACCTGGCCTCAATGCCTTTCAACAGGCAGATGAAGAAGAGCCCTATTACCATCTTAATCTCTTGGGAGAAACAGGGACAGGGGGAGAGCTACCAAACGATGGCCATTACTCAGGTGACCTTGCAGATTAAGGAGGTGCTTGGACATGTGACCCCCTCTGGTCATTCTGAAGGCTTTTAGGTTGCTGGTGGTGACTTCTGAAATCCATTAGACCACAGCAGGAGCCCCTTCCTGGCTTGTTTGTTTTCTTCACATCCTTCGGGTGTGATCAATTAAAGGACCTAAAGGATTCAGGGTTGTGATCATTCTAGACTTCCACTTTGAATATTTAATATCCCGGAGTAGTTTCTCTAGCAGTAGAACTTTATATCTAAAACAGCAGCCACAACCAAAATAGTAACAGAGACTTTCCATGAGAAAGAAAGAGGCTGGGTTGCAGAGCACTCACACCCTCTTTCAACATTAGTGTTAGAGTCTGACATAACTCTTTTTCAAATGCCAGTAAGATCATGTACTCTTTGGACAATAATATCATGTAATACTTTGTCATGTAAGTAAGTCAATTTAATGCACAGGTGTACTGAAAAACAGCAGAGAAAAAAGGTATATGAACCTACTATGATCTGGCATTAGGTTATATGTTTTCCTGTTATCAAATTTAAGGCTCAAAACAGTCTCCCATATTCTCATCTTACAGATGAGGACACTAGTGCTTTATAAGACTTGCCCCTAAATAACATTACCACTCTGAGTGTGCTGATGAATACTGAAAGCTCCTTCTCCAAATCCTTTAATTCCCACTCTAGACACTGGCAAACTAGCTGAACACATTCTTCCTTGCTGATGGTAAGAAGGTACCTCTAAAAAGGTAGGAACCCCCAGGTCCCTGGCAGGGAAGTGGAAGGCAGCTTTCTGGTTAAGGTCATTCACATAGAACCACCAGATTTCCAACAGCATATCCTGTTTGCAAAGTCCTATCTCTTCCAAGTGTTACCTAACTTGAAGGGAAACACTAGACCTCCTTGCTCTACTTGAGGTCAATTTGTAAAATGCGCCAAGTCAGCCAACAGCCTTCCAGGCAAGTTCCTACAAAACAGAGGGTGAATACCAGGCCTAAGCAACAGGGAAACTTAACTTGAATGACTGCTCTGTGTTTATAAGCTTCCCTGAGCTAATGTTCTTCTGTGTATCTGTCTGTAGCATGATTTTAAATATTTACAGAAATTACAGGAAAAAAGTATCAGTTCACAAGTCTACTTTGTCACTTTGTTCTAAGATTATTATCTATTGAACAGATACAAAGTTAAAATTTTCCCCTCCAGTTACTTCTGAAGGAGCTTCTTCCTGAATCTGATAAGAGCCAGGCCTATATTCTAAGCAGCAATGTCCATCTCTGTCTCAGCAAAGTAAATTCTCTCTGGATTAGACACCCAGCTGCTTAATGCCTCAGGCTTACTCACAAGAGATCTGAGAGTGGCAGGCAAGTATTTCCCTTACAACCAGAGACCCTTACACACACACTTTTGGTCTTGTAGACTAGAACATTGCTTTAAAAAACAATAATAGGCTGGGCGTGGTGGCTCATGCCCATAATCCCAGCACTTTGGGAGGCGGAGGTAGGTGGATCTCTTGAGCCCAGGAGATCAGCCTGGGCAACACAGTGAGACCCCATCTCATAAAAAAAAAAAAAAGAAAAGAAATAAACAAATGGAAAAACAAAAATCCAGTAATAATCAAAGGCAAACTTATTCCATTTAATGCAAAGAACATGCCCTCCTGGTGATGCATTTAATCACTGACTATTAAAAACATAGTTTGATGCTTTGGTCTTTTTAAATTTTTTTTAGGTTTTCAAAAAATTATTTCAATTTTTATTTTAGATTCAGGGGTACACATGCAAATTTGTTACCTGGATAATTTTATTTTTAATGGTAATTGTTTGCAAGGGATCAACTATTAGTTGTGAGGGTCATAATTTTAATGTGTGGCCCACACAGAAAGGGTGCTACCAATACACTTTGTATGCATTTTTCCTAGATACAGGGCATGAACAATCTTATCAGAGACAGGCAGAATCTGATATTTGGGAGAGTGTTAAAAAATACTCTTAATATTTTGAGGGGGTTGTGGCAGTGGCACACTGAGCTGCTTCTTTTCATTCTGGCCCCTTATTCTGGTATTTCTCCTTTTTGAGCATTCTTCCTCCATGTCTCCTACACATTTCCAGGCCCTTCTGCTTTTCCTGCCCTCACAACTGCACATCTGAACTACTGCAAAGAGACCTTAAGGTACCTCACCTGCTGTGTCAGCCCCTCTGACTGTTCTGCTGGCCACTGCCTGTTCATCTTCCCAAAGCAAAGCTCTAGGCTCCTGCCATTCCCTTCTCTAAAGAGTTCCCATGGCTTCCATGGCTTCCAGCATACAGTCCATGCTCTCAGCCTGCGACCCAGCCTCCCTTCCCTGTCTCGCCCTCCACTTTTCTCCTTGTAAGCTATATGTTGCAGCAAAAGTAAATGACTGTTTTCTGAGTGCACCTGCAGAATTCCAAGCCTCCGCATCTTCACTCAAAGTTCCCCTCTCAACCTGACTCAGCTCTATGGCACCCCTTCTGGAAAAATCTTTCCCCTTAGACTTCCCTAAGCCGGAAGTAATTTTTATTTTCTTTCAACCATCACAATTCATCTGTATAAATATATTTATTTGAAATTATATTAGAGACCACATCATATTCATCTTTGTATCCATGGGTAGACAAGAAATAGAAGCCGTAATAAACTTATTTTTCCAGAAGCCCAGAGGAATAACATTGGAAAACTAAACATCACTCTTCACTGAATCAGTATGTCTTACAGTATTTTCCAAAAGCCACCCCAGAGCTCAGGTGGAGCTCTGAGACCCTCTGAGGCCCAGGGCTTGCTGCATTCCCATAGGAGCCCAGCTAACACAGCACACAGAACACTTTCTCCTGACATACCCTCAGCCACTCCCCTCACCTCAGGGATTTGTCCACCCTGAGTTCAGAACTCCCCCAGAGTTACAATCATACCCTGACAGAGAACCAAATGTACATGATATATCAGACATTTAAACTCAAGTCCTGAAGAGACTCATTTCTTCCCCAGAGTAAATCTCTAATGAAGAAGAAAAAAGATTATCTATTGCAGAAGACACAGGTTAAATTCTTTTTCTCCAAATACATTTTTCTGAAAGTCACTGAACTCTCTCAGAACCAACCTCTACAGAGTTACACTGATAAAAAATGGCACTGATAAAACATTTAACTGTTGCTTCCAAACTCAGTTATCAAGTGTTTCATAAATTTGACTAACTCATTAAAAATAAAAAATGTGGGAAGAAAGTTTGGTCTGGTGGAGGGGACGTTCTGGAAGTCCAAGCCAGTCTCTCCACCACTGTGTGTTCTTAGATTAGTTCTTAACTTCTGTAGGCCTAGGTTCCCGCCTCTGTAAAATTAGGATAATATTAGTACCCACCTCATAAGACTGCATAAGACTGAATGGATAATGTCTGTGAAACACTCAGCACAGAGCCTGCACTTAATAAGAACTAAACAATTATAGCAATGATAATAATAGCTATGACAATGAAACTACTGAGAACAGAAGCTCTGTTTATGGAAAGAGGTAGATTAGTTGGTACTTAAACACCAAGATATTCAGACTAGCTTCTCTTTGGGAAAGGGCAGAAGCAGTTTATACCAGTCCCCCATACCAGTGATAGATGTTATGTAAAGGCTATTGCAAACAGCACTGAAAAGGCCAAGAATGGCTGGAGAAAAGCACACACACAGGTACAGCTGACTGCATGTGCACACACACACTCCCAGCACTGTGCAAGTTAGAGCCTAAGATGCTTCTACGGGCTTTTAAAGATTCTGTGCTATCGCTTCTCGGCCTTTTGGCTAAGATCAAGTGTAAAGATTCTGTGCGGCTCCAATTGTTTAGTTAGCTAAAACGGAGTGACCATGTGTCCCAGATCACCCCAGACATTCAAGGCTTAAGCTACTTGTCCCAGCCAGCATCATTATTAATAGCGTGCCCTCTCATTCTCAAGGCGGTACTGATTTTGGACAGTAATATAGATGATCACCCTATAAAACAAAACCATTCCTCTTTATATAAACTTCCCTGTTTCACATCCAGTGGACTGCCTCAAAAAACAATACTGATATATTTCTAAAGCTCTCAGTCACAGTCTGCAAAGGAGCCTGAGGACCATGGACAACTGAACATGTTTGTAAACAGCATCAAAAGGGAATGAATGTGGTTTAACACTAAGAACACCACCAGCTATCAAGGATTTGTACTCAATTTTTACAAGTAAAAGTCAGTGTTGAAGAAAGAGAGCAAGCCCTGACAATCTGAGGTCATTTTCCCTTTATCTTTCACAACACAGAGGCAGAAGAAGTCACTAACTTTGAACTTCTTAGAAGGCTTCCTGTGGATCAACTCAATCAATGTACCTGGGCCCCAGTAAGCCCCAACACTGGCTTTATAGAGAGATAAATAGCTCTGTGAGTTCACAACATGGTGAAAATTTTCTTAACAAAAACCACACTCTTTAACTGGCTTCGAAGTTAGACGAAGAAATAAGTTTTAATACTGACATTACATTGGATATTTTTCAAGAGTTCAGAAATATTAGTCTGCTTAATCTCCCCTTAAGACCTCAGAAGCACTGTAAAGGGAGTTATGTTTATGAAAACATTAAAACTGATTTTTCCCAATGTTACAAGAACCATGCATCCTTATACATTTGTAGTGTCCCCACTTTTTTTTCTTTATCCTTCGTCAGAAGTTGTGTTTATACAAATCAGACAGAAACCAGATTCAAGCAACAGCTAAAAATTATTTACTTATACATGCTTGGTTTAAAACATTCTGGTATCATACCACACCACACTGAAAAACATCACGATGTATTGTATGTAATGGAACCAAATAAATACGCTCAAGAGTATTTTCCAGTATTCGCTGTTACAAAATCATAACATCCCATGATACAAACAACGAGATTGTATAACGTCCCCACATCGTTTTTTAAGAACTAGGCAAAAAAAAAAAAAAAAAAAGAGGTGGAGAAACTTAACTCAGCAAAACAAAGTGGCAAGAAAAGTCGGGGGAGGGGCGCTAGAAGAGAAGGGGCGGAGAAACATGACACCGAGGCGGTGATATCACCCACAGCCACGGCATGGAATTCAGAAAGTTAAGTGTCACCAAGCAATTTCGGTGCGGGCTCGCGGCGCGCCTGCACAGCGTGGCGAAGGCACCCCGGCTTGGATGTAGGAAGGGGGAGGGGAACGGCCTGACAGAGTTCGCTCGGGGGCAGCGGAGGGGAGGGCCGACAGCTTCTCAGATGACGCGCGTTCGAGTCCCGGGTCGGGAGCCTCGTCCGTCGCCCGGCAATGATTTCATCTTTTCCGAAGAGCGGCCGTCTTGGGCCGCAGCTGCCACGTGCCTGGTCCGGCCCGGTGCGCTGCGCCCGGGGACCTACCTGGACGCGGCCGCTGCCACCGCGGGGCGCAGGGGCAGCGGAAGGGAAGGGCTGGCGGCCGGAGAGGGGATCGGGGTGGCGGAACTGGGTTAGGGGATTGCTCTGCGGAGTCCGCCGGCCTCAGGGGGCTGCCCTGCGGACTGCGCCCACCCTCCGCGCCCGAAAGGGGAAAGGTCAGAGCGCAGGGCAGGTTTCGTAACTCCGAGGGCGGATGCAGGCTGTGGCTGGGCGGGATGGAGCGGCAGTGCCTTTCCAGCGCCCCCGGCCTGGCGGAGCCCCATTCTCGGCCTGCGCCCCGCCGCGCAGTGCGCGCTCCCGGCGGCGTGACCGTGGCTGTCGGGCCCCCGCTCTGGCCGGGCAGCTGGCCACCCGTGTAGGGGACAGTGGCGGCCGCGGGGCCCGGCGCCGCGCCTCTCGCTGCCCGCCACTCCTTCCGCGCTCCGGGCCCTCTGCGCCCCCTCCCCGGGACCCGGAGAAATGCTTGTACCTTCCACCGCCTCCTCCACCATCTCGTCGTCGCTATCCATGGCGGCTGGGGACCCTGCCCAGCTCGGGGCTGCGAGGCTGCCTCCCGTCCCTCCGGGTGCTCCCGGCGGCTGAGCGAGCTCTGGGGCTCGCGAGTTTGGAGGAGGAGGAGGAAGAGGAGGAGCAGTCGGGGCTGGCTCGCGCTGCCTCCCCCTACAACCCTTTCAATTCCTTGGCCTTCAGCTTCTGCAGCAGCAGCCGTCCCCCCTCCCTTCGCCCACTTGCCCCTCGCCTCGGAGGCTCTGGGGTGCCGCCTTGGCCGCCGCCGCCGCTGCAACTTTCTCCTGTAATACCCCCTCTTTGTTATCGAGCAGCTGATCCGCTGACATCACCCAGCGCCGGTGCGCTCCCTCCCTCGCTGATTGACAGTTCCCTGTCCCTTTCCTGAAGTAAGGCTCCTTAAAACGAAAGGCGCTCCGAGGCCGAGTGTATTCCGCGTCCTGGCGAACTCCCCTCCGGCCCGTCAGCGTTTCTCTTTTGCTTAGGTGCGGGTTGGCTCGCCCCGAGCGCGCCACGCGGTCCTGGGCGCCGCGGGCTTCTCGCGGACACTTAGACCGCCCGTAGGGGCTCCCAGCTCCCGACCTCCGGTTGTGCCGGGGGCAACTTGAAAGTCCGCCGTGCACTGTCCGTGCCCCACAACCTCCAAAGTGGCAGGGAAACTAAGGAAGCGTTTCTGCCGCTCTGGCGCCTGGACTTCCTCTCACCCTCGCCCTCGCTTCACCCCGTTCGCCACCGGGAGCTGCACGAGTGCGGCACGCACGGGAGCGCAGGTGTCCTCGCGGTCCCGCATCACATCCGCAAGACGATTTCCCAGGCTCGGGAGCTGTTCTCTGGCCCGGATTCCGCAGGGTGACGGGTCCACCACAGCGCCCCCAGTCCCCGCCCTCCTTCGGGTAGCCAAGCCCTCGGGTGATTCAGAAATCCATCAGATCCAAATGGCAGCGGGCTCTTTGTCAGGCAGGAAACAAACCGCACTGAAGGCTCGGCAGGTCCCTCCTCGAGGCTGTGGTCGTGGAAAAGGAGCCGCCGAGTGGAGCTAACGAGGAAGGAAGGACCCTCCGTCTGGCGCGCCTCCTTCCAGCGCCTCCCGCCCTCTCTGTGTGATGTCCCCAGCTGTCTCCCTGTTTCTCCAAGTGCCAACCACTTCACAGATTCAGGCGTCGTCAAGTGGAGAAAACCACTGGGCACCCGGCTTCCGGCCCAGCCACTTAGTGTCATGATGGCGCTGCCTCTTACAGGTGGCGGTAAAGGGCTCCTGTAAATAGCCGATTAAACAGATGCAAATGTACACAGTGTACCGTGGAATTACCGGGTGCCGCTCTGGGCACCTGCCAAGAACAGCTACTGCATGGAGGGGAGGAGGGAGCAAAACAAAAAAAGTAGTTCCATTTTGTTTTCTGAACAATGAAGGAGACTTAGGGGATTTCAAAATACTTCCAATGCCCGGGAGACTACCCCCTGCTTTTGGCTCTGTGCTTAAACGGTAGATATTTTTATAAAGTATTGTCGGCTTCTTTTTTAAAGTCAGCTTTTCCTCTATGAAAAAGAGAACGATGCTAGGGACATTAGCCCCACACACTTCCAGGAATGTCAGCCCCTTTGATTGTTTTAGATGGGAGGGCCCTGGACCAGAAGTTAGGAGACTTGAGTCCTGGCGCTACTCATCTGCAGAGGTGTCTTGGGAGCTTAGCCAGGCAGCCTGAATTCCTCCAGATTAGAGGTTTAGGCTATTGACATAAGGTCCTTGGGGCTTAGACTAGACCACTCTGAGGTTTTTCTGGTTCAAGCAAGACACCCTCTAGCTTAGTCTAGACCTCTCTGAAGTCTCCTGGCTTAGATCTGACTTCCTTAAAGTCCTCCAGCGCAGATTCTGGGAGTCCAAGGCTAAACGGAGGTGTTCCTGCAGTGGATGATGAAAGAGCCACTTTAGGTTACATCATTTTCAAACATGAACCACAGAAACAGGATTTTATATCTGATTTTTAAAAAGCCATCATTTACGGAGCTCAGTCACTCGCTGGTTTTGAATTACATGATTTTTTCTTATTTTCCCTTTTTACGTATCACCTCCTTCCTCGCATATTATACTGGTGCACTAGAACATACCAGGTACTCATCTTCCCCAATTTCCAGTTGATTTTCAGGGGCAAAAACGATGCTGAAAGCTCAAGGAAGCAGCAAGACTTTATTCTCTTACTCAAAGGGAGTGAGGTGGGGCTGGGAGGCTGGAAGAAATCTCCTCTCAAGACACAGGTTCATAGTGGGTGGGTATAGGGGGTGGTGAGGGACAGGGGAGGAATCAAGTTGTAAGTGTCCACCTGTCCCCTTAGTGCTCTGAGGTTTTCCCAGCCTGTACTAAGCACCCAAACTGTCAAGCACTCCCTTTCTACCTACTACCTTGAGAACACCTGAAACCCTGCCCATGGCCCCCATTGGTGAAGCAGAGGTCCTCTGGACCTGCAAGAGGCAGGGACAGGAAATGAGCAGGGTCTTTCTAGCAGACTCAGTAGTGATGAGGAGTGAAAACTACCAGAGAACCTTCACCAGATCTGCACATGAGGTAGGCAGCAGCAGGGACACAGTCCCATCCCTTTTTCCCCACCATTCATTTCTGCTGGCTCTGGGCCCAAAGCTGGGAAACAATGTTTTTATGACTCTCTTAAGATCCACTTGTATCTTTACAAATCATGTTGTGTATGTTTCGAGTCTCCTTCTCTAGACCGACTGATTCTTATTTATGGTCCTAGAACACAACACGGTGCCTGGTACAGAATGTGGGTTAAGCATTGTCAGCAATGATTTTGCAGATAGGAATATTCTGTTTTATATAAACAGTGCTGAGTCTTTCTCACAGACTGGATTCTTCTCCTGTGTTTTGGCAAAGTGCTTTGTTTCAGTTCAAATCTGAAGAGCATTTTTGAGTTGCTCCACTTTTCCGCATCAACTGGCCCCAAATCTGCTTCCATCACATTCTTTCCCACAGTTTGCTTCATTGAGAGCTGATTTCATAAACCCTCTTTCTACTTGGCTGTCTACCAGTTTCCCCTGTCATAGTCTGTCCCCACCAATGTGGTCATGGGCTAGAAAATCAATAAAACTCTTAATCACAAACAATGTGCAGTAGCAGCAGCAGCAGCAGCAGTGGTGGCACTGTGGCTCAGCTCCTAACTTGGCAGATCCCAGTGAGGTGGAACAAGCTCTACCAGGGAGGAACGCGACTGCACAGGACAGCCAGCATCTAGGCCGGGTGAGACTTGCTTTCATGTTCACACTGAGGAGTGACTTTTTTTTTTTTTTTTCCTATCTCTGCTTCTCTGGTCTTGAATCAGGAGGAGGGGCGACCTTTTTTTTTTTTTTTTTTTTTTTGGAGTCCGTGTCTTGCTCTGTCTCCCAGGCTGTGTACAATGGCTCGAGCTTGGCTCACTGCAACCTCCGCCTCCCAGGTTCAAGTGGTTCTCCTGCCTCAGCCTCTCAAGTAGCTGGGACTACAGGCACTTGCCACCATGCCTAGCTAATTTTCGTATTTTTGGTAGAGACAGGGTTTCACTGCATTAGCCAGGATGGTCTCCATCTCCTGACCTCATGATCCACCTGTCTCAGCCTTCCAAAGTGTTGAGATTACAGGCGTGAGCCACTGCACCCGGCCTGGAGTGACTTTTCTAAGCTGCTCTGGCTTAGTTTCCATTGTCTCCATGACTATGTTCCTTCTCTTCATACCCAGCTTGGGAAACATAAGTCCCTCTTCCACTGCAGCAAGCAGTCAAAATACTGAGTTAATTTTATTCATTCTACCACCCCTGTCTTTCCCTGGAGAAGGCTGGTGCTTACATACAAGACTGATATAACTTTTGCAATAAATATATTTTTACAAGCTTCTTGTATTTTATGCACCTTCCTACATTTAGGGGAAACAATTCTGTCAATTCACTGCTTTGCATGCTAAGCAAATTGTGAAACAAGTAGTGAATGTGGAACTTGTGTGGGATTCACTACTGTTGGCTGTTACTGATTCCTCATCCTGCCCGCTGGCAGGGAATGGAGGGGCCCAGCAGTCTTCTGGGTCCCCATGTGTTTGGGAGGGAGGAGCCTCTAAGACCTCAGCGGTAAGAAGTCGCATCAGAGCCTCTCCAGGTGCCCTGGTGGCTTTATGGTTGGTGGCCTGGCTCTGGTTTCCACCACTTGCTTACATCGCTGGCAGGAAGACAAGGATAGGATGAAGGAGCTCTTAAATAATCATCAAGTCTCATTTTGGCACTGCTCACTCCTTAACAAGATTTTTTTCCCCACCAAATTAGCCAGTTTGATTGAGTTTTCACTTTGTTTTGGTTCCACCAAGAGCTAGCCAAGCAACTGGGCAATTCAGTTCTCGGTGGCCTTCGTTTTCCCATCTGGAAATAAGGAGTTGGGCTACATAAATTCGAACCTCAAACTTTCTCTGTCCACCTTTTCTGGGGAAAAGGTAAATAGAGCCTGAGGAGCCCCAGGGAAAGGCACAGAAAAAGGATATAAGAAGAAGAAGCAGGGGCAACTCTAACAAACTGAGTATTCAAGTCCTCTCACCTTAATAATGTAAATTAAATAATGGCTCTATCTGGGCAGGGGGGTGAGGGGAGACCTTTATCCTGACACCACCGGAGGGAAGCATGGAAGTTTTAGGAGAACAAAAGTTCCTGGATTCTGAATCACTGAGTCACTAATCAAGTGGCTAACTGTGTTAGTGACAACTGCAGAAGCTGGTGGGAGGGGCTGGGAGAGGAGTATCGAGGAGGAGATGGGTGGGGGAGGAGATGGGGATGAAAGGGAAGCGTTTGCAGCTTGTGGAACATTGGGAAGAGCAGGGACATCAAGGGCACCAAATAAAGGTCCAGGGAGCAAAGAAAGAAATGGAGAAAATTTATTCTGCTGGAAATAGACATGACTGCAGTCAGGAAGAAGGCTTAGAGATTCAGGGTGACCTGATTTGATTACAGCAAAAGGAAGTGCAGGAGAGAGAGGGCAGAATAACCTGACCTAAGGAAGTAAATTAAATAATAGAGAAGACACCACAGTTGCCATGGTATTAAAATACCTCATGGCACATTAAGCTTCCTCTTTCTCTTTTGCTTGATTCTTGTTCTTGCAACATGTTAATGTCATTGCAGTATATCCAGATAAACTAAATTTAGACTTTCTGGGGCTGGGGGGAAGGGAAGATGCAGCCCAGATCTCCCTGCTTGGGTGGACTCTGGCCCAATACTGTTCCTTCACAGAGTGCTTGGGGTTTTTTGCCGTATGGGATACGAAAACTCTTATGTCAGGCTTGGCCTGGTGAAGCTGCAGAGTGAAATTATTTTTTTCTTTTTAAAAAAAATGAGGCCAGGCACAGTGGCACATGCCTGTAATCCCAGCGCTTTAGGAGACAAAGGCGGGTGGATCACCTGAGGTCAGGAGTTCGAGACCAGCCTGGCCAACATGATGAAATGCCATCTCTACTAAAAATACAAAAATTGGTGCTGCACACCTGTAGTTCCAGTTACTCGGGAGGCTGAGGGAGGAGAATCACTTAAACCCAGGAGGCGAAGGTTGCAATGAGCCGAGATCACATCACTGCACTCCATCCTGGGCCATAGAGTAAGACTCCATCTCAAAGAAAAAAGAAAAAAAGAAAAAAACAAAGAAAAAAAAATTGGAAATAGTTTTCAAAAGGGCATCTGTTTTAGAAATTACTTTAGAAAAACAATAGGATTGCAGAAATTCAAAAAATAAAGACAACCACCAACAAAACCAAATGTGTTTTCTTAGGTATTATTTTCTTTACTTGCTTCTGAAAAATTATTTTACTGGGCTATAATTAAGATTATTGGGTTCTGTAATTGATCCTCTGCAAAAGAAGACATTGCAGAGGATAGGTACATGATACACTCTTTTGACACTACCATACCTAAGATGAACAGCGGAGTGTTTCCAGCTGACCTATGTATCACAAGTGTCACAACATTCATCAAGGGTCAGCTCTTGACCTTCCTCAAGTGGACTCACATTAACCAGACCCCTAGAGACTGAGGTGTATGCCTAAATGATGATGGACAGATTAGAATATTCACAATGTCAGGGCAAAGGTCTCTCTATGTAAATAAATGCACTTGAGAGGACAAATTCCATCCAAAAGTTTGCTTAGTTCACTGGAGTAGAATGAATGACAGTGGTGTGGTCCACAAGACAAATACTCCTGACACAGTGTTCTGAAAGAATGTGGCTGTCCACTCACCGACTCACCCCTGTGTAGATGACCCTGTGGCTTCTGAGACTTCAAGCTTCTTTCTCTGTGCTCTAGTTTCTTCAAACCTGTTTCTCTACACAGCCTCTATGCAGCCCACTAGGCAGATTTATACTTTCTAAGTCATAATCATATTCTCTATCTTCCTGGCATTACAGCCAAGCCACTTTAATGGGAATTTGAGGTAATCCTCAAACTTTTCAGTCATAAATTGAGTCACTCTCTTGGTTTATGCTCACTGAATTTTAGCCAAATCCATTGGGTATGCAGATTTTGGTAGTCTAACTTTCTGAGCGCAAACTGGTTCTCAGGTACTTGGGGAAGCACCTCATTTCTGCTTAGTGAGCCATCAACAGTGGCCTAACCTTCTTAGGCTACCACGGATTTCCAAAAAATAGACCAGACATATTAAGACCCATGTGGCCTGTCCTGTGATAGAGTCATCCACATTTTCCTGGGCACTCAGCTCAAAGATATTTTTCTTTCTTCTGTGCAGGAGTGAAGGGGTTGGCTCTTTGCTATGATGACTTAGGCAATGGAATGCCACCTTGAGAATGCAGATGCCATCTACTGTAACATAGATGGAGGGCAAAGTGTCCTCTTCATTGTCCAAATGAGACTCTCTGACTTTGAATCCAATATTCAGAAATGAAAATATCCATGTGGTCCTCCTGACTCAGTCACAAACAAAGACAGGTTGATTAAAGTATTTCTGGGAACTGGCGTTGAAATGACAACCGTCAATCTACAGGCAGCCCTCATCTGGAGAGGCATGATGCTAAGCCATCCCTTCCTGTGTGTATTTGCTGGAGGCCTGTCTTGCAGTCAGCCTCTTTGGATCTGAAGTGTCCTTTTAGGTCATTTAAGGTCTTATTGATCCTCCTTGTTGAGTCCATAGATTAATTCCTAGGAAAAGATGCTGTGGTCAACTTTTGGAATGTCTTTCAGATAAATTTAAAGAGCCCTGCTCAAATGCTCCAGTGCTCAAGATAGAGGATCAAAAAGAAAGCAGCCCTGTGGTAAGCCTTATACTGTCTCTTTGGAGAAAAATGCCAGCTGAGCAGCCCTGCAGTGAGAGTAGGTCTTCTGCAAGTTTTAAGCATCACTTCCCAACCTGGCACATGGGGAATGCCTCAAGTCTGAGATAGCATGAGTTCAGCAGAGCAGGGAGCCTTGTTATTACTCGGCTATAAAGTCTTGGCACTTCCACCTGGCCTGTGTGCCCTCCTGTGTGCTCTCCCCCAAGAGGGTGTGGCAAAGGTTGTGATTTGAACCAGGTGAGGTGTACTCTCAGTTGTAGACAAGGTAAGAGAGAGGGGCAAGTCAATTCTCTCTCCCTTCCCACCAATCCTATAGAATTTGAAATATCTGCAACTAACTTTCCTTAATATTTCCTAATAGTCCTTCTGAAAAGGTGCATTGAGAATTGTGGGGTTGGTTATATCCAAGTAGAGTCATCTAGTTTACAGGCTCATTTTCATCTAAGGGGCTATTTTTATTGCTGCCATATACCTTTCATGTATTTGTAAAGGTTCATTCTGAATGGAAAGTAGTTTGGCATCTCTAACCTAATTTGCATCTCACAATAACTCATTCCCAAGACCAGACACGTTTAAGGACTCGCCCAGGATCCCACAACTGAAATATGGCCAAATGAGGCTCAAATCAAGGCCTATTGGGCCTTCGGCCATACCTCACACTTCATGCAGAGGAGCAAGACTCTTCAGAGGGTGGGTAGCAGAGGCCAGGGGTGAAATGACACGAGATGGCATTTAAAGACAGTCTGCTATTTCCCAGGAGACTGAGTCACATCATTTTATTTCATCCCGAAAATGACCTTATGGAATATGATCTCCATTTATAGATGGGGAAACCTGAGACTGTCAGTTCATATAACTTGTCTGGAGTCACATAACTAGTGAGAGTGGGATTGGAATCACAGCTGCGAAAACCATGAAAAGTCACAGATAGAGGAAATGGAAGTATCAGGATAGTTGTGGAGAAATAATTCTAGGCTATTGAGTAAAGGAACAGTTCTTAAAGAAGTTCTACATCAATTTTATGGTGCCATACAAGATGGACTTATGGGGTGTATCAATCCGTTCTCACATTTCTATAAAGAAATACCTGAGACCAGGTAATTTAGAAAGAAAAGAGATCTAATTGGCTAATGGTTCTGCAGGCTATGCAGTAAGCATGAAGGCATCTGTTCAGCTTCTGGGGAGGCCTCAGCAAACTTACAATCATGGCAGAAGGTGGAGGAGGAGCAGGCAGTCACATGGCCAGAGCAGGAGCAAGAGATAGAGGCAGAAGGTGCCAGACACTTTTAAACTACCACATCTTTTTTTTTTTTTTGAGACAGAGTCTCACTCTGTCACCAGGCTAGCGTGAAGTGGCGTGATCACTCACTGTAACCTGTACAGTTCACCATGACCTCCGCTTCCTGGGTTCTCAGCCTCCTGAGTAGCTGGGACTACAGGGGTGTTCCACCACACCCAGCTAATTTTTTCTATTTTTAGTAGAGATGGTGTTTTACCATGTTGGCCAGGATGATCTTGATCTCTTGACCTTGTGATCCGCCTGCCTTGGCCTCCCAAAGTACTGAGATTATAGGCATGAGCCACTGCTCCCAGCCAAGACCACATCTCTTGAAAACTCACTATCATGAGGACAGCACTACGATTAGCACCAAGGGGATGGTCCTAAACCATTCATAAGAAATCCACCCCCATGAGCCAACCACCTCCCACCAGACCCCACCTCCAGTATTGGGGATTACATTTCAACCTGAGATTTGAGAGGGAACTACATCATAGGGGAAATGACAAAATCACAACAGCATATACATGGCTGGCCTCTAATGGCAGAAGAGAGCTTTGGCCTTGTCTCTAGGGGTATGCTTTTGTGGAAATGTCCCCAGTGACCCCCCTACCCCTTATTAGAGATGATATACTTCTTTTGTTCAAGTTGCCCAGTTTGTTTTTCTGGTTCTGGTGACTGAGTGGAGGGTAGAGATTCTTTCTGCAGCAGATGTGCTGTCCTTCACAGTGTCTAGCATGCTGCTGCACATACAGGTGTCCAGGAGGTTTGGCAAGCATATTGCCAGCAAGAACTGTTCTACCACTGGGGGCGCACTCCAAACAAGCCACCGTGAGCAGGCTGGTTGGCCACGGCTAAGGGTGACCATCTTAGGAGCTAGTTACAGCTGACAGATGACTTTTGAGCTGTGGATATAGAAAGATGCTTTTTGAAGAACTTCATTAATTTTTATTTATTTTTGAGACAGAGTTTGCTCTTGTTGCCAAGGATGGAGTGCAATGGCGAGGTCTCGGCTCACTGCAACGTCTGCCTCCTAGGTTCAAGTGATTTTCCTACCTCAGCCTCCCAGGTAGCTGGGATTACAGATGCCTGCCACCATGCCCGGCTGATTTTTTCTTTTTTTTTTTTTAGTAGAGATGAGGTTTCATCATGTTGGCCAGGCTGGTCTCAAACTCCTGACCTCAGGTGACCTGCCTGCCTGGGCCTCCTAAAGTGCTGGGATTTCAAGTCAGATCACATTAAGATTTTGCCCTGCTTAAAGCCTTCCAGTGTAGCCAGGCGAGGTGGCTCACACTTGTAATCCTAGCACTTTGGGAGGCTGAGACTGCTTTGTTCTATCCTACCTCAGGGCCTTTGCCCTCGCCATTCCACCTTACCTGGGATTCCCTCCCCTTATCTTCTGTTAGCTGTTTTTTGTTCTTAGCATTAAAGCCAACTCCTCAACGATGCCTTCCTTGGCCACCCAACCAAGGGCAGCTACCCAGCCGCACTTTTAATGAATACTTCTCTGGTTTAATACTTCCCTTGGTTAATTTTCATCATAGCGTTTGTCACCACCTTACAAGTTCTTGTTTACCTGTTTTATTCTGTTACCTAGTCTCCATTTCTCCACAGACCTTGTTTGTCATGTCAGAGCTGTCTGGGCATATCCAGAAGCATGTCTAGCACATTGCAGATGCTCCAGACATGGGTGTTAAATCCTTTAATTAATTAATTAGATTATCTTTGTCAAGTGACTGAACGGTTTAATCACCTCCCACCACCTTCTTAGAAGGCTGGTGTTTTTCTAAGGAGGCAGAGAACAATTACCTCACTTTATTTCTATAGCCCCCACCCTCCACCACTACCCCCAATTAGAAAGAGGATGATTTAAAAAGAAATAAAAGGCCGGGCAAGGTGGCTCATATCTGTAATCCCAGCACATTGGGAGGCTGAGGCAGGCACTTGAGACACTTCCACAAGAGCATACCCCTAGAGACAAGGCCAAAGCTCTCTTCTGCCATTAGAGGCCAGCCATGTATATGCTTTTGTGATTTTGTCATTTCCTCTATGATCACCTGAGGTCAGGAGTTGCCACCAGCCTGGCAAACATGGTGAAACCCCATCTCTACTAAAAATACAAAAATTAGCCGGTGTGGTAGCAGGTGCCTGTAATATCAGCCACTCAGGAGGCTAAGGCAGGAGAATCACTTGAACTGGAGAGGCGGAGGTTGCAGTGAGCTGAGAGCGCGCCATTGCACTCTAGCCTGGGTGACAGAGCAAGACTTCATCTCAAAAAAAAAAATCATCTGTTTCTAATGATCCTTCAGGTGTGGCTGGATTCCTACCTTTCCATACCAGATTGAGTTTGTCGTTGTTTTTTTGAAGGCTGCCCAGATTTGAAAAGAGAACCTTTGCAAACTTGAATTCTGATACACGAGGCAGAACAGGCAGGCCCCACTCTACAAAGAGGTTGTGTTCGGAAAGTTTCTTTGTGTATGTTGTTTGTTTCCAACACAGAATGCATTTTTCACTGGGAACAATGTTCCCAGACTAGCCCACAAAAGCCTATTTAACCCACTATGCTAAGTAGAAAACAAAATGCATTGAAATTCTAGGAAACACAACATGGAAAATGAGGAAGAAATACAATTTAAGTGTTTAAGTGTTTATGTTGAGTATTAGTGCTTGGGGAAAGCAGCTTCCAACAAAGAAGAATGAAGCAGCAAAGGTCAGGGGTGTGGAAGATTCAGGGAGCGGAGTGGAAGCCTAGCTGTCATGGCCAAGCTGCAATGCTACATCTGACAGGGCTGTGGACCAAAGCCCAGCGGTTCCTGGAGCAGCTGGGCCTGGGCCGGTCTGAGCATTCCTGCAGATTCCTGCACATCCACACCACACAGAGGGCAGGCGGGGCTGACCAGACGCTTCTCCCCAGTGAATTCTGGAGGCTGGAGTCAACCTGTAGGAATTCTTCCATGAAGCCGAAATTGGAGTGTATGACAGGGGTGGCTCCCGGGCCTCATGGGGTTCCTCAGAGAGCTTCTGCCTCCTGGGTTATGTGAGTATAAACATGATGCCACATCTTAAAAAAATAACGGGCTCAGTTTTGGTTTCATTGGTGCTTACTACAGGGTAATTTCAGGCATTTTCCCCCTATATTTGATCTTTGTGCTGCTACTTTGAGGCAAAAGCTTTTATCTCCTAAAAGTTAGGTCCCTGAAAGTAGGGGCTGTCTCCTTATAGGAGAGGTCTTCTCATGTGCTTCCAGAATTCAAAATTTCTCCTATTTTGAATAAGAAAGTATTCTATTTGGGAAAGACCCATTAACCCTAAATCAAGCCTGATTTTGGATGCTTGTAGAAAGAGTACCCTGGCAGAACTGGTAAAGAAGGCAGCAAAGAAATTGAAGACATGGGAATTATTCCTGCAAAGAGTATGTCACAATTGTTAATGTTTTATGTCAAGTAAATGAACTCCTAAAGATCACTTAAAAGCAATAGCAGTAAATAGTTATATTTCAGATGTCAAATCTAAATTTAGAGGACAAATTACAAAATGGGGTAACATTTCCAACAAGAGTTTTTAGGAAATTTTAAGTGCTTAGGCAGGAGAAAGAGTATGCTCTTGAAAATTATACGGGATGATTCCAGAAGGGGCTCTTGTGATGAGGAAGACATTAATGTCAAAGATGTATGTGAAGAGTTTGAATAAAATTGTCTCATGAAATGTGAGATTGATGACAGCAATATTTCTATGCATGTAACAAAATTACACTTGTACCTTATAAATTTATACAAATGTTTAAAAACCTATATTTCTTTTCTTTTTTCTTTTTCTTTTTTTTGAGACGGTGCCTTACTGCGTTGCCCAAGCTGGAGTGCAATGGCAAGATCTCGGCTCACTGCAACCACCATCTCCTGGGTTCAAGCAATTCTCCTGCCTCAGCCTCTTGAGTAGCTGAGATTACAGGTACACGTCACCACATCCAGCTAATTTTTGTATTTTTAGTAGAGATGCGGTTTTGCCATGGTGGCCAGGCTGGTCTGGAACTCCTGACCTCGGGTGATCTGCCCGCCTTGATTTCCCTAAGTGCTGGGATTACAGGCATGAGTCACCGTGCCTGGCCTAAAAAGTTGTATTTCTTAGGGTATTGTTTTATGTAATGTGCCATTTAAATATGTGTGCAACCACAGAAGGATAAAGATTACATGCTCTCACTCCTATGTGGGAGCTAAACATGTTAAGCTCACAGACGCAAAGAGTAGAATAGTGGTAACTAGAGGCTGGGAAGGGTACAGGGAGTGGGAGACTAGGGAGAGGTTGATTAACATACAAAATTACAGCTAGAGGTCAAGCGAGGTGGCTCATGCCTATAATCTCAGCACTTTGGAAGGCCAAGGTGTGTGGATCACTTAAGGTCAGGAGTTCAAGACCAGCCTGGCCAACGTGGCAAAACCCCATCTCTACTGAAAATACAAAAATTAGCCAAGTGTGGTGACACACACTTGTAATCCCAACTACTCGGGAGGCTGAGGCAGGAGAATCACTTGAACCCAGCAGGCAGAGGTTGCTGTGAGCCGAGATTGTGCCACTGCACTCCAGCCTAAGTGACAGAATGAGACACTGTCTCAAAAAAAAAAAAAAAAAAAAGAAAAGAAAAGAAAAAAAATTACAGCTAGAGAAGAGGAATAAGCTCTACTATTTTATAGCACTGTAGGATTATAGTTAACAGTAATTTACTACATATTTTCAAATAACTATAAGAGAGATTTTGAATGTTCCCAACACAAATAAATGATAAATGTTTGAGGTAATGGTATGCTAATTACCCTGAGTTGATTATTACATATGGTATATGTGTATCAGAATATCATTCTGTCCCTCATAAATATATACAATTATGTGTCAATTAAAAATAAACTAATATATATGTGCAACCAAATTAATCTCTGAAATATTACAGATATTTGAATCTTTTCTACATCCTTATAGTTTATATATCCAGTTAAGCTAATCTGGGGGAAGAGGGGAATCTCACAGGAAAAAGAAGCTTCTTATTACATATGTCCTCTATTTGCCTTCAGGCATATGTGGACTACATCAGTACAAGTTTGCTTCTAAAAGAGGCAGCGCATACTGGACTAAGCATGATAAAGCCCAGTGTGGTGGCTTACGCCTGTAATCCCAGCATTCTGGGATACTGAGGCAGGCAGATCACTTGAGGTCAGGATTCCAAGACTGGCCTGGCCAACATGATGAAACCCTGACTCTACTAAAAATATAGAAATTAGCCGGGTGATGTGGTATTCGCCTGTAATCCCAGCTACTCAGGAGGCTGAGGCAGGAGAATTGCTTGAACCCGGGAGGCGGAGGTTTCAGTGAGCCGAAATGGTACCTCTGCACTCCAGCCTGGGTGACAGAATGAGACTCCATCTCAAAAAAAAAAAAAAAAAAAAAAAAAAAAAAAAAAGTAGTAAATAAGATCCAGGTGCTAGTTCTGGATTTATTGTTGCAGCCACGTCCTCTGGACAAGTCAGTTGTCTCTCCACATTTCAGTTTTATCAAAAGGAAAAAAATGGAAACAGTCACACTTCTTACATAACTTCTTTTATTATCTCTATTATAAATACAGAGACTCAATTATTGACTAATTTATACTAATAGTGGGAAGAAGGGTCTGGATAATCCCAAATGACTGCTAATTTAAAAACCCTTTATTTTACTTAGTAATGTGTTTGGAGCACTTATATTTTGTGGCTACTTACAATTTTACTTTACCTGTAATAATAAGACAAGGCCATGAATATTGGCCTCCCTGGCTGGGGGTTGTGTGGGTTTCCTTTCCAGGCAGTTGGGGTTTTCCAAAGAACCTACTCTGCAGTGTCAGCAGGAGTACAATGTAAAAGCTTCCAGGTCAGGTGGCCCAGTGTCAAATTAAAGCTCCATCCCTTTTTAACACACTTCTAAATCTTCCTTAGCTGTGCCTGCCTGCCTCTTTCTAAAATGGGGAAAATAATAATATCCACTTCCTTGATTTACTTAAAGAGAGGATTAAATTAGGACATGCGTTATTACACACCATTATTGTTTCTGTTGTTGTTGTTATTTTAAAATCTAGGTTGGTGATTGCATCTAGAGAAAGTACCACAAACTGAGTCACTTAAATAGCAGAAAAGTATTATCTTACAGGTCAAGAGGCTGGAAGTCTGAAATCAAGGTAGCAGCAGGTCATGCTCCCAGTGAAACCTGTAGCAGGGACTCCTTTCTTGCTTCTTCTAAGTTTCCAGTGTTTCCTCGGCTGGTAGATGCCACACTCCAGTCACATTTCTTTCTTTCTTTTTTTAAATTGAAACAGAGTCACGCTCTGTCGCCCAAGCTGGAGTGCAGTGGTGCTATCTTGGCTCACTGCAACCTCTGCCTCCCGGGTTCAAGCAATTCTCGTGCCTCATCTTCCCAAGTAGTTGGGATTACACGCATGCATCACCATGTCTGGCTAATTTTTTTGTATTTTTAGTAGGATAATTTTCACCGTGTTGGCCAGGCTGGCCTTGAACTCCTGACCTAAAGTGATTCACCCACCTTGGCCTCCCAAAGTGATGGGATTACAGGTGTGAGCCAGCACACCCAGTGGCACATGGTCATCTTCTTCCTGTGTCTTTACATCGTCTTCCCTGTGTGCACATCTGTCTCTGTGTCTAACTTTCCTCAATATGACACTAATCATACTGGATTAGGGCCCACCCTAATCAACTGATTTCAATTTGATTACCTCTGGAAAGCTTGTCTTCCTCTTTCTTTTCCTTCCTTCCTTCCTTCCCTCCTTCCTTCCTTTGTTCAAGGTGCAATGGCACGATATTGGCTCACTGCAGCCTCAGTCTCCTGGGCTCAAGCAATCCTTCCGTCTCAGCCTCTCAAGTAGCTGGGACTAGATGCATGTGCCACCATGCCTGGCTAATTTTTATTTCTTCTTTTTTCTAGAGATGGGGTTTCACCATGTTGCCCAGGCTGGTCTTGAACTCCTGGCCTCAAGCAGTCTTCCCACCTGAGATTACAGGCATGAGCCACTGTGCTTGGCCAAAGCCTGTATTTCTAAATGAGATCACATTCCGAGGTTCTAGGGTTAGGGTTTGGACACAACTGAACCCGTAACAGTAACTGTTCTTTCTCTTAAACATTCTCCAAAGTAAGAAAAGTGTTTTACATTTTGCTATCTAAAGTCTCTTCCCTGCAAGATGTTATGATCAAAGAGTTTGTTGCTTATCAAGAATGTTTGGTTACCGAAACTTAAACTCAAGTTGGTTCTGTTTGTGAGTAAACTTGAAAACAAATTATTTGCTTTGTTTAAAGAGGGAAGTATTATTTCAGGCAGGACTCTGTCAAGAACATGTTACAAACTCTCATTTCCAGTGAACTCTTCACTGCCTTCCACCCACACAAGCACAAGACAACACTCCTGGCCACTCTTGCTGGCAGCAGAGCCTCTCACTGGGTCTTGATTTCTAAGGGTCATCAGAATTTATCCTCATGGTTTCTTGTCTTCACTAGACAGCAAAGTTCCTGTTTTACTCATTGAAGTCAAGCAGCCCTGGGTTCAGATTCAAGCTCTATCACCAACAGCCAGTTAGTATGCTAAAGTCTCAGCCTCAGTTGTCTCATCTGTAACATGAGGGTGATAACACCTCGTGGGCTGGTGGTGAGATCTGGAGGGCCTAATGCCTGGTAGTTAGTCTGCAAATCATGGTGCTATGACCATGGGAGAATAATGTTTGGGGAAATTTGTGGGACCTTTTCTATCATTTGTTTGAGGCCTTCTGCACATACCCTTCCAAAGTCAGAACAGTGGGCCTGTACCTCATATCAGCAGAGAAAAAGGTAGAATTTGAATGGGGCCTTTGGGTCTTAAACACACAGAAATGTCAAAGGAGGAGGTATTGACTTTGCTGTCAAAGGAGGAGGTATTGTCTCTGGCCATTTATCTGCCTTTCTGATCTGAAATAGCAACACTTTGCTGTGCACAAATGAGATCAATGCAGAAGAGAAGCAACTTTCCTTTGGGAGAAGGTTAATTAGGGCTTGGGGTGCAAAGGCAGGAGTGGGTCTGGAGACGACCCTGGTGTCAGGCCAGAGGTGGTGGGGCCAGGGGGACACTGAGGTGTTCGGCCGGCATGAGGTGGAGGAGACACAGCCTCTGTGAAGGAAGCAGGCAAGGATGAGCAGAGGATGGCGGAGATGCTGAGGACGGGGCTGCCTCCTGCCTCTTAGAATTCTGCCCAGGCCTGCCCTGCTGGGTAGACTTCATTTTAAACTTTATTTTTTTAATTTTTTTTTTGAGATGGAGTCTTGCTGTGTCGCCCAGGCTGGAGTGCAGTGACATGATCTTGGCTCACTGCAACCTCTGCCTTCCAGGTTCAAGCGATTTTCCCTCCTCCTGAATACCTGGGATTACAGTTGCCAGCTACCACGCCTGGCTAATTTTTGTATTTTTAGTAGAGATGGGGCTGGCCAGGCTGGTCTCGAACTCCCGACCTTGTGATCTGCCTGCCTCAGCCTCCCAAAGTGCTGGGATTACAGACGTGAGCCACTGCGCCCAGCCCTTCATTTTAAACTTTGAATTCCTTTCCTAATTATGATTCCTCTACTCTGGCAGGAAGCTCCTCTCCAAGTTCCAGCTTCTTCAACACAAAGATGCTTAAAACCCAAGGCCTCCCTCATAAACTGATTGGAACACGTAAGCAATAGATCAAGAGCAACTATAAAAGTCTTGAATGTGTTCCTTGAGGGACATATTAAGAAACCTTTGAGGGCACATTCCCTCCTGCCTGGAGCTTTGGGAGGGGCAGTCTATAATCCTGGAAAGGACTCAGGCAGGTCTGTGGTAGCCAAATTGCATCAGCCCTACTTTCAAAAGCGTTATCTTTTGCTCTTTGTGATTGTAGCTGAATTAGCTGAGTTGTAGTAGCAAAGGGGTAAGTGCTGAATTGTGTGTGAGTATGCTCCTCATTCCTCAAAGACAATATCCACATGTCCTTTATATCCCAAATCCATTATTAGCTTCTGAAGATTTCCAAGTTTTTGATACAGTGGTTGTCACCCAATAACTTAATGCATTAACAATGAGTTTTCTAGACAACGTATAAATCCAGGTCATTTCTTTTCGCCAAGCCTGGTTTATCATGTGAAAGGAAGGTTGTAGGAGCAACAGCTAAGGCTTCTGATTGTGATCAAATCCTGCATCTTGAGAAGCAATGGCCCCAGGCGTCTGTGGTGGGGATTAACACAGAGCAGGGTGCAGCCAGCTGTAATAAGTAGGTGAAAGTGGCTAAAATGTGCATCAAGGACTCCCTCAAAGGGGAAGAATCCATCCAGACACTCTTTTCATTCAGCAAACACGTATTGAGCACCCAGAATGCATGAAGGAACAGTGAAGAAAAGACTCAGTTCTGAAAGTGCTCCCAAGGCGAGGCAGGTGGAGGCAGACCACAAGACCTCTTGGAAGGATGAGTGCTGGGAGATTTTTCCAGGTGAGAGGATTGAAATCTATGTCCTTTGATTTTAAAAATCCTGCCTAGTTTCTCCATAGGTAGCCTCCATTTGTCAGGCTATGTGCCCTTATTTTGGGCTCAAAAATTTTGATCAGGGTGAGCATGGGGTAAGATAATCAGGAAAATGCACCCTATACCCCCCTCATACCTCTGACGTCAGAGGGACATGCCAAGGGCTGCGGTGGCCCAGTTTGTCTTGATGGTGACTTTGGTGCTGTGTTAACAGCGCATGTCGTGTTTGTGTGCGTATGAGTGAGGGAGTCTTTAAAATACCAGCCCTTTCCGGTCTTTCCTGAGTTTGGGAGCAGATGGGTAGAGACTACATCAAGGTACTTTAGGGCCAGCGCTGCCCATGGCTCTTTTGAAAACCTGTTTTTCTAGATCATGTAATGAATCTAAATACCGGTCCATGATAGAGGAAAAAGGGGTTATTATCTCTCTTATTTCACATACAGGAATATTAAACAATTAAAAGCTTAACTAATGTTCCCAAGGTCATATGGTGAATTAGAAACGGAGACAGAGAAGCGATTCTGGTTTCTGGTCCTTCGAGTTTTGTTGCCTCAGCTACGGATCTTGCTGCCTCTTTAAATCCCACATTTAGCTAGAATTGGGAGCCATAGCTGTGAATTGGCTCCATCACTTAAAAAAAAAAAGGTGGGGGAATACTTGCTTTCCTATAAGGCAAAACTTGTCAGATTTTCAGCACATGTGAATATCCTTGTTCTTTCAGCGATTGGGACTCTGCAGCAGCTGCCTCAGAGCCTGGAGAGCTCCAGCAAGGATGGGCCGGAACTCCAGCTGCTGGTGAGCAAGTGTTCACTATTTATAGCGGGTGGGGGGCTGCGAAGGAATGGAATTTTTTCCTTCTGAGTAGGGTTGATGCAACCAACAGGAAGTGGGCTCTAATGGATACTAAAGGAGATCACACGGATATAGCCTATTACAGTACCTCTCATACGCCAACGTGCTTCAGAATCACCTGGGGGTGCTTGTTGAAAGACAGATCGTGGGGCCCCACCCCCAGAGTTCCTGATTCACTCTGTATCTTAGCTGGTTTGGGCTGCTAAAACAAAGTACGACAGACCAGGTGGCTTAAACAACAAACATTTATTTTGCACACTTCGGGCGGTTGAGATGTCCAAGATCAAGATGCTGGCAGATTTGGTGTTTGGTGAGGGCCTGTTTTTTGGTTTATAGACAATGCCTTCCTCACTATGTTCGCACGTGGCCGAAGGGGTGTGGGAGCTCCCTAGGGCTTCTTTTACAAGGGCACTGATCCCATTCATGAGAAATCTGTTCTTATGACCCAATCACCTTGAAAAGGCCCCACCTCCTAGTACCATCATCACCTTGAGGAGGTGAACAGGGTGAACATGACGTAAGATAATCATGAAAATTATCTTTGTGGGAGACACAGACATTCAGTCCAATACAGTAGTGAATGGCCCTAAAATGTGCTGAGGTTGCTTGTTCAGAGACCATACTTTGAGAACTGCTGCTTTTTTTCTTTTTTTTTGAGACAGCATCTTACTCTGTCACCCAGGCTGGAGTGTAGTGGGACAATCTTGGCTCATTGCAACCTCTGCCTCCGAATTCAAGCAATTCTCCTATCTCAGTCTTTTGAGTAGCTGGGATTACAGGCATGCGCCACCATGCCCTGCTAACTTTTTTTGTATTTTTAGTAGAGATGCGGTTTCTCTATGTTGGTCAGGCTGGTCTCGAACTCCTGACCTCAGGTGATCTGCCCGCCTCAGCCTCCCAAAGTGCTGGAATTACAGGTATGAGCCACCTTGCCTGGCCCACTGCTCTACTTTAACAAGTGGATTGTACAGGGAAGAGTCATTGTATATAGCAGCAGATTGAACCAAAAGAATGCACTGACATGCACCAAAAGACTCTGGTGACTTACTGACTGTCAAATCAAAATCAGTTGCTTCTGGGCCAGCATTCCCAGGGCAAAGGCCTCATTTTATAAATAAAGAACACTTCACAAAATGTAAAGGTTAGGACTCATAAGGAATATATATCCATATAATTTAATAAAAATTATTTTTATTTCTCTTTCTTCTTGCTCCAGTGAAAAATGCAGTTAATTTGGTCATTTGATGACATTATAGTGTTTGGAGTCAAGGCTGGCAAACTTGACCTCCTCTTTCAACTCTGAGCAGAGTCTAGCATGGGTCTGGGGGCTGATGAGGCCGTCTCAGTCTTTGATTAAGAGCCAGGGGAAAGTGAGTGGCTGGGCCCTGGAAGAATGTGGCTTATCTGCTGAGTAAACCAAGACCTTAGCTTTGGCTTCTCAGTTTCTTCCATGAGGTTGGCTTGTTCAGAAAAACCTTTGGTTCAGGTTTTTCTTTTAGATTGAATTTTGATATTTTACATTTTCCTCAAAAATTGTCCATTTCACTCTGATTTTTAAACTATCATTGTGCAAATAATTCTTTTATAAGAATTATAGTTTCCTGTATATAGGTTAATCTATTTGTATTTCCCTCTATTTTTAAAAATTAGACTGTAACCAGCCAACAGATTCACTTTGCCCACTGCCTAGACAGAGTTGATTTATCAAGACAGGTGAATTGCAATAGAGAAAGAGTAATTAACACAGAACCGGCTGTGTGGGAGAGCAGAGTTGCTTTATTTTATTTTTTTATTTTTTGAGATAGAGTCTTGCTCTATCACCAGGCTGGAGTGCAGTGGCCTGATCTTGGCTCACTGCAACCTCTGCCTCCCGGTTCAAGCGATTCTCCTGCCTCAGCCTCCTGAGTAGCTGGGACTACAGGTGCCCACCACCACACCTGGCTAATTTTTGTATTTTAGTAGAGATGGGATTTCACCATGTTGGCCAGGATGGTCTCGATCTCCTGACCTCATGAGCCGCCTGCCTCAGCCTCCCAAAGTGCTGGGATTACAGACATGAGCCACCATGCCCAACCAGAGTTGTTTTATTATTACTCAAATTAGTCTCCCTGAGCATTCGAAGATCAGAGTTTTTAAGGATAATTTGCTGGTTGGGGAATGGGGAGTCAGGTCAGAGATTAAATCATAGGGAGTTGAAGCTGTTTTCTTAACGCTGTTCAAGACCAGCTAATGGATTATTTATTATTGTTGTTTGTTGTTTTCTTTCACCTCAGTGAACCAGCTCTTAGGTTTCTTTATCCATATGATGAACTGCAAAGGACCCGAGATTTTTTTTTTTTTTTTTTTTCCTGCGTGCAAGCTAACAAGTTGGTCTGCCAGTGGTCTCCTAGGTGAGAGATTTGTGCCAGTTCCCTAACCCCAGTTCCACCTACCACCACGAAAGTCTCATGATGTCTGTACACATAATGGGGTACAGGAGAGGAATTTAAGTTCTAAATTTAGGGAACCAGAATCTTTTATGCTAGACAGTAAGCTGGGTGCCTGGTTCTGGGTAAAGACACTCTCTTTGTCTTGCAAAGCTGTTTGCTATACAAACCTCCCTGAAGAAATAGTCCACAAGAAAGCCGGCCAGTGCCTCTGCGTCTGCCCCTGTCCTGAGGTAGGCAGGAACCAAGAGATGCTGGAGGACTGTCTCCCAACAGTCAATCCCACTGACTTTGTCTCTTTCTTCCTTTCTCTTTCCTTCCTCCCTCCCTCCCTTCCTTCCTTCCTTCCTCCCTCCCTTCCTTCCTTCCTTCTTTCCTTCCTTCCTTCCTTCTTTCCTTCCTTCTTTCCTTCCTCCCTCCCTCCCAGGCTTGCTCCCTCCCTCCCTCCCTCCCTTCCTTCCTCCCTCCCTCCCTCCTTCCCTTCCTTCCTCCCTCCCATGCTCCCTCTCTCCCTCCCTTCCTCCCTCCCTCCCTTCCTTCCTTCCTTCCTTTCTTTTTCTTTCTGGATCTTGTTCTGTTGCTCAGCCTGAGTGTGGTGCAATCCTAGCTCACTGCAGCCTTGGACTCCTGGGCTTCAGCATCCTCCTACCTGAGCCTCCTGAGTAGCTAGGGCTATGGGCACATGCCACTATACCGGGCTACTTTTTAAAATTTTACCATGTTGCCTAAGGCTGGTCTTGAACACTGTTTTCAAACTAATTATATTCTTTCATTTTTAGTTCCTTCCTTCTACTTTCCTTATATTTTAAAAAATATTCTTTTTCTGTTTTGAGTTGAATAATTACTTCCTTCACCTTCATTGTACTTAAGCTAAAATGGTTTTAAGGTTGTGACTTTTTCTTTGACCGAATATTTGACTACATCTCATAAGGTTTAGTAAGTAGTATTTTCCTTATCATTATTTGCTAAATTATCTAGCTTTTCCCTGTTATTTATGGAAGCCAAAGGTTTTATTTATTTATTTATTTAGATAGAGTCGCTCTCTGTCACCCAGGCTAGAATGCAGTGGCACGATTTCAGCTCATTGCAACCTCTGTCTCTGAGTTCAAGCGATTCTTGTGTTTCAACCTCCTGAGTAGCTGGGATCACGGGTGTGTGCTACTGTGCCCAGCTAATTTTTGTATTTTTAGCAGAGATGGGGTTTCACCATGTTGGCCAGGCTGGTCTTGAACTCCTGACCTCAATTGATCTGCTTGCCTCAGCCTCCCAAAGTGTTGGGATTACAGGTGTGAGCCACTGAGCCTGGGCAGCAGTCAAAGGCTTTAAACAAAATTAATCAATCTTCTTTAGATTCCCTTGCTCTCTTGGTTTGCTCTGGAAGCTACTTTTGTTTCCTCAGAGGTTTGTAGATTAGAGCTATAAAGCCCTTTAACAGGATCTGTGACTTTTGTGTTTAATTGTACTTCATTGCACTTTAGGAGGAAATGGAATTTGGAGGATGAAAGTTCAAGTCCTGATTCTGCCACTTTGTACTGGTAACCAAATACGTAACCCACTTTGAGTCTCACTTTTGTTTACAAATGTAGGCTTGAACTTCATTATCTCTGAAGTCCTTTTCAATTTATGACTGTAAGAGAGTTTGAATTAATTTCAATTAAAATAGTTTAATGATTTCTAGGCTGACTTGTTAGTTGAGGCAGCATGGCCAAAGAAACCGGCGAAGCTGGGTTCAACCCATGCCGTGGGTGAGCAAATGCTTCCATTTCCTCACGTTTTCTTCTGTGACTCTCACAGAGTAGAGAAAAATCCACATGGCATTAGGGGCTCATTTCCTCCATTTTGGTGGCATCTTGCCTGGGTTAGCTAAAGGGACAAAGAAGTCGATGCCAGAGACTGAGCTCTGCAGCCTATCCTTTCTACCAAGGCTGTTTCCTGGCTTGAGAAGCTCTAGCACTAGTGTTATCTAGACGTTCATCTGAGTATCAGTCAGTTCTCACGCTGCTAATAAAGACATACCCTAGACCCAGTAATTTATAAAGGAAAGAGGTGTAATTGACTCACAGTTCCACATGGCTGGGGAGACCTCACAATCATGGCAGAAGGTGAATGAGAAGCAAAGTCATGTCTTACATGGTGGCAGGCAAGACAGCTTGTGCAGGGGAACTCCCCTCTATACAACCATCAGACCTTGTGGGACTTATTCACTACCACGAGAACAATATGGGGGAAACCGCCCCCATGATTCAGTAATCTCCACCTAGCCTCACCCATGACACGTGGAGTTATTACAATTCAGGGTGATTTGGGTGGGGACACAGCTAAACCATATCACCCTGCTTTTTTCTCTTTCTGTGTGTGCAGCATGACAGGGCCCTGCCCCTCTTGTAACAGCCCAGGGGGTTCACTTTGCCTGCTGCCCAGACAGAGCCCATTTATCAAGGCAGGAATTGCAATGGAGAAATTGTAATTCATGAAGAGCCAGCTGTGCAGGAGACTGGAGTTTTATTATTACTCAAACCACTCTACCTGAGCATTTCAGGATCAGAGTTTTTAAAGACAGTTTGGCGGATAGGGCCTCGGGAATGGGGAGTGCTGATTGGTCAAGTTGGAGATGGAATCATAGGGGGGTTGAAGTCAGGTTTTCTTGTGTCTTCTGTTCCTAGGTGGGATCACAGAACTGGTTGAGACAGATTACCAGTCTGGGTGGTGTCAGCTGATCCATCCAGTGCAGGGTCTGCAGAATATCTCAAGCACTGATCTAAGGTTTTACAGTGGTGATGTTATGCCCCAGGAACAATTTGGGAGAGGTTCAGACTCTTGCAGCCAGAAGCTGCCTGACCCCTAAACTATAATTTTTAATCATGTAGCTAATTTGTTAGTCCTACAAAGGCAGACCAGTTCCCAGGCAAGAAGGGAATCTTATGAGGAAACAGCTATTAATAATTTTGTTTCAGAGTCAAACCATAAACTGAATTCCTTCCCAAGGTTAGTTCGGCCTACCGCCCAAGGATGAACAAGAAGCAAGGTGGAGTTGGTTAGGTCTGGCCTCTTTCACTATCACAGTTTCCTTAGTTACAATTTTTACAAAGGTGGTTTCCCTCTCTTGAGATCTTTCCATGGTGTGTCTATTCACTGTGCTGGGGGCTCTCTCTAGGGATAAGGGGACCTAAGAGCCAATGAACACCCTGCTACTTCTCTGCTCATTTTCCCTATTTTTAATGTACATCATGAGCACTGCTAATGTGTGTGTTTCTGTCCTTTCTGCACAATCCATAGTATTTGATGAGCATCATGCTAAATGCTTTACATCATCTCATTTAATTCTGATGACAAGATTGACAGTTACATATATTATTCCCATTTCACCAGTAGGGAAACCTGGTGCTCAGAAAACTTAAGCCATTTGCCCAAGGTCAGCTGCTGGAAGATGCAGAGCTGGAGGCTGAATTCAAATTGTGTGGTTTCTAAGCCTCATGATTTTAACTCTAAGAGAGCTCTATTCACATCTTAGACATCACAGATGATTTTCCTGCAGATGGTGCTAAAGGGGCTTATTCAAACAGAATCAGTATATTATGACGATTTTTCAACAGATGAAGGTAAAGTGTAAGGGCTACCTCTTCTAATTTGTCCAAAAGTCCCATGTGGACTGGCAGCAGCCCTGATATAATATGTCTCTCTCTGAGGATATAACTAATACTGCTAAAAGAAAAACTTTGGCCGGGTGGTGGCTTACACCTCTAATCCCAGAACTTTGGGAGGCAGAGGCGGGAGGATCACCTGAGGTCAGGAGTTCGTGACCAGCCTGGCCAACATGGCGAAACCCTGTCTCTACTAAAAATACAAAAAATTCGCCAGGTGTGGTGGTGGGTAACTATAATCCCAGCTACTTGGAAGGCTGAGGCAGGAGAATTTCTTGAACCTGGGAGGCAGAGGACACAGTGAGCCGAGATCACACCACTGCACTCCAGCTTGGGCAAAAAGAGTAAAACTCCATCTCAATAAATAACCCTTG
>CAUYQU010042431.1:0-42144 GCA_963574635.1 Cheracebus regulus
GGGGAGATAGCATGGTGAGAAATGCCAGATATAGGTGAAGGGGAGGAAGGCAACAAATTACACTGCCACGTGTGTACCTATGCAACAATATTGTATGTTCTTCACATGTACCCCAAAACCTAAAATGCAATAAAAAAAAAAAACTACTAAGTCAATTTAGCAAGGTTACTACATTAAAATCAAGGTACATAATTAATTATGCTTATAGACCTGTAGCAAAAATTATAATATAAAATATTTTTAAACAATATTGTTTAAAATTGCAACAAAATGTCAAATATATAAGGATAAATGTAATAAAAGATGTGCAAGACATTTATATTCAAAGCTATAAAACAATGCTGAGATAAATTCAAGACCCAAATAATGAAGAAATGTACCATGTTCATGGATTAGAGGAATCAATATTTTAAATATGACAATTCTTTTCAAATTGATCTATAGATTGAATATAATCACAATCAAAGTTCCAGTGAGATTTTGCAGAAACTGCTAAGCTGATTCTACAATTTACATGGAAAATCACAGCAGTCTTGAAGGAAGAAAAATAAATCTTGTTCCACAAGATCACAAGAATTTTATATATCTAAAGTAATTAGGACACTGTACAAGACTAGAACAATGGAAGAAAATAGAAACTCAGGGAACAGACCTACACATATGCAATGAACTGATATATGGCAAAGGTATCACAGCAATTCAGTGAGGCAAAAGATGGTCTTTTCAGTAAATAATATGTGTCAACTTATCCACATTTAAAAGGATAAACTTTAAATGATTTTTCATACCATACACACAAAATAATTTGAGATTCATCATAGATCTAAATTTCAAATGAAAACAGAAGTTCTAAAGGAAAACATGAGATAATGTTTATAAAGTTATTCTTAAGATTTCTTAAATGGGGCATTAGAACACAAGTCATATGTGAAAAGATTTAAAAGGTTCATGTTACTAAAATTAAAATTTTCTATGTATTCAACAAAGAACTCATATCTAAAATATATAAAGAACTTCAATTTTTTAAAAAAGCCAGACAAACCATTTTTTAAATGTAGAAAGACTTAAATAGCTACTTCAAAAAAAAGGACATCCAAATGGCCTACAAACATATGCAATATGCTCAACATTGTTATTCCTTAGGGAAGTACACATTAAACCAAAATTAGACATCACTATATGCCCTCCAAAAAGACTACAATAAAGACTGATATTATCAAATAATGGGAAGTAAGTGGAACTTTCATACACTGCCAGTGATAGACGAAATTGGTATAGCCACTGGAAATATTTTTGGCAATATCTACTAAAGCTAAACATTTTCATACCCTATGACTCAGAAATTCCACTCCTAAGTTTGTGCCCAGCTGAAATTATTGCTTATATCACCAGAAGGCAAGAATGTTCATAAGAGCATTATTCATAAGATCAAGAAACTGGAAATAACCTACACATTCATCAACAATAGATCGGAAATGTCCACCAACAACAGAATGGATAAATAGATGGTGGTATGTTAATACAATGAAATAATATTTAGCAAGGGAATAAAAATAAAATACTGGTACACACAGGAAAATCAATAAATTTCAAAGGCATAGTTTTGAGCAAGAGAAGCCAGACATATTGCATGATTCCATTTATAGGAAGTTCAAAAATAAGCATAACTCGTCTTTTCAACAAGTTGTGCTAGAACAATTGGGTATCCATATGCAAAAAAGAAAACACAGAAGAAATTTTTTGTGACCTTAGAATAGGCAAAGATTTTTTTAGACATGACACCAAAAGCACAATCCATGAAACAAAAAAATTGATAAATTAGACTTCACCAAATTACAAGCCTCTGCTCATCAAAAGACACTGTTAACAGAATGCAAGAGAAGCCATAGACTGAAAGAAAATATTTGCAAATTCTTTATCTGATGAAGTACTTATATTCAGAATATATAAAGAATCCTCAAAAGTTAATAAGAACATTTCTAAAAATGAGTGAAGAATTTGAACACATACTTCACTAAAGAAGATATATAGATAGCAAATAAGAACATAAAAAGATGTTAACATCATTAGTCATAAGAAAAAAATGCAAATAAATCCGAACAAAACCCACCTATTAAAATGGCTAAAATTTTAAAAATCAAACAATAAGCATTGACAAAGATGTAGAGAAATAGAAATTTTCATATGGTACAACCACTCTGAAAAAGTTTGGCAGATCGTTTAAAAAGTTAAATGTACTATATCATCAAGTCATTCTTCTCTTAGATATTTACCATGAGTAATAAAAGTATATGCCATGTTCACTGCAGCTTCCTTTGGAATAGCCCAAAACGGGTAACAACTCAAATACAAATGGGTAAATGAGTAAAAGCAATTTGTGGCATATCCATACAATAGAATGTATTCTTAGGCATTTTTTTTCATTATCCAAACATCGTAGAGTGGACTTACACAAACCTAGATGGTATAACCCACAGCAATAGGCTATGCGGAATAGCTTATTGCTCCTAGGCTATAAATCTGTACAGCATGTGACAGCACTGAATACTGTAGGCAATTGGAATAAAAGTCACTAGGCAATAGGAATTTTTCAACTACATTATAATCTAAGGAGACCACCATTGTATATGCAATTTGTTGTTGATCAAAACATGGTACATGGCTGTAGTTTCCCAGAAGAGAGTCTTCTAATGTAATAAGAAGTCTTCTATAGTTTGATATAGTTGTCTACAAACACACAGACATACACAACTTAAGCTGTATACTTCAGATGTGTGCATTTTACTGTATTTAAATTGCATTTTACTCTATTAAAACCCTGTTTAAAAAAGTAATTAAAAGACCTAAAGCAGTGAATATGGAGTAGAGAGCCTAGAACCATGACTAACCTTCAGGAGACGTTCATAAATAGAGAACAAAAGAAATAACTGAACAAAATATACAAAAAGATGAAAAAGCAAATTTTTAAAACAGGAGGAACATACCTGGGGAGCAACAATTGGATTTTACTCTAGCAACTTAAATGAATCCATCATGACCACATGAAAAAGCTGGCACTGCTGTCTACCCTCCAGTCATAAGATTGCTCCAGGATACATTTTGTTAGCCTTCTCTTTCACTCTCTATTGCCATACTTCATTATTTTTTTAAATCCCTTCTCCTTTTCTATGTAATTCTGCTGGGTAAGCACGACACTTGTTTTCTGTTTTGGCTTGGTCCTATCGCATGGAGTCTATCTCCCCTGCACAGGATTCTGGTCTTTATCTTCTGTGTTCATGCAGTAAACCTGCAGAAAGGGTGATCTCTTTCACACAGCTTACCATAGTTCGATAAGACACCCCTCAGATGGGATTGCTGTGGTCTCTTACCTGCCACTTACTACCGTTGTGTGGGATAGCAGGGGTAACAGGAGAAGGGAAGAGGGAGCAAGAAAGGACAGTACATTCAAATAAGAAACAACTAAAATAGCTGTGAATAAAGGAGTAAAAACATTTGATAATGGGTCATTCAATTTGCCTCAGGGCCTTAGAATACTCTAGAAGAAATCAGCAGCACAAAAGGATAGATTACAAAATATTATGGCGAAATAGGATGATAAAGATGATAAGTAGAAATATTCAACACAATCATGTAAAAAACATATATTTTGGGAATGTTTATAGAGAAAGTAGAAGTAGGCAAAGGATTTTCATTTTAACATGTAAAGGTCATGAATAGGGAGAAGAGAATATTTGAGAAGGAGTTAGTATAATGTTTCCTCTAAGTTTCCAGGAAATAAATTAGGAAAAGAAGGTGAGTTTATGCCTCATTTCAACCCCACCCAATTTAACTCCCAGCATAAAATGAAGAGAAACAATTTTTGTGTCTTCCAGCTTTGGTTTCACTGTACAAGCCTATGGGGTGTGTGTGTGTGTGTGTGTGTGCGTGTGTATGTGTTGGAAGGTATCCAGATAAGCTTTGTTGCCATGAAACTTGAGAAAGAAAGGAGGTGATATGGGCTAGGGATAGCCACGTTGAGAGTGAACAATCTCAAAGCTGCTAGAGAGCAAGTCAATGTTCTGAATATTGAGTACAAAGCAGGTAACAGGGATTTTGTGGTTCAGAGCAACTGACCTCAGTTAAGACAGAAGAAACCAATAGCTCAAGGCACATAGTACTGGAAGTTTAGATGCTCACTGAGAGAAGCATCCCCAAAGTGAGCAATATTGTAGCACCTAGATAATCTACACCCTGACTTCTCTTAAATTTTGTGTTGAGTGAGTCATGCTGAGCCCACAGGTGCTTGGGAGGCAATGGCTGCCAAAGGGAGAATAGAGAATCATAGACACTTGTTACATTATTTTATATATTTCATTCTTGGTTACCTTCCAATCAAAATTATCAGCTTTCCAAAGATGGATAAAATGATATAATATGATTATAGGCTTTAAAACTACAAGGTTAAAAAGTTATCACACATCTTAATTGGAGCAGATGTGAAATGCCCCTTTCCAAAGGTAAAAAACTCCATGTATAAACATTACTCTGATTGTCAAGTCAACAGACAACCTAAGACTCCAATCCAGGAATTGGATTGTATATATATACAATCCAATATATATATATATATCGGATATATATATATTGGATATATATTGGATATATATTGGATATCCTATATATATATATATATACTGGATATATATATATATATTGGATATATATATAGGATATATATATATATATACTGGATATATATATATATTGGATATATATAGGATATATATATATATATAGGATATATATACAATACAATACAATATATATATATAGGTGTGTATATAAATGTGTGTGTGTATATATATATAAGGCTATATATATACACACACACATTTATATACATACCTATATGATATCTATACCACAAATACATAAATATACATATATGGGTATATATGTATATTAAGCATGCTGGTGAGTCTAGTAAGTCCCATACCATAAATTAAAAACAAGAAGAAAAAAGCAGAGGAGAGCAAAGAAGACAAGGAAAAGCTATATATTCTAGTTGAGATAGTCTTCAAGGACTCTCCACACCCCACAATAAACCTGAATCCCCAGTATTTACTCCTTTGTGTAGTTCCCCCTCTCCTTGAACCCAAGTTGGCCCTGTGACTCATTTTTGACCAACAGAATATGGCAAAAGTAAGCTTCTAATGCTTCATTATAAGTCTTATTGATTTGGCTTGAGTCTCCTAAAACTCTCCCCTTTGAAATGCTTTCTTTCAGAACCCAGCCACCAAGCCATGTGCATAGACTGTATGTATGTGCCCCAGCCAACAACTTCATCTAGTCTCCCAGAGGAAAGCCAGTATCAACTGCAACCCACTTGAATGAACCAGCTCAGAAATTTCAGTCCAATCTTAACTCCCACATAACATCAACATCCAATGTCATGTGGAACAGAAGAACTGCCCAGGTGAATCTAGTCAACTCACAGAATTGTGAGACATAATAAAATCATTGCTGTTTAAGCCACTGAGGTTTGAAAAATTATTTACGAAAATAAAAATGATTACAAGAATAAACAATCAAAATGACTTGTCAATCTTTTAATGTGGTGTGCTAGTTAAATATTACTGTATAACAAATCACCCCAAATCTCAGTGATTTTAAAAAGTAAGTTATCAAACTTTTTCTTAAAGGGATAGTAAATATTTTAGTCTCTGTGGACCATACAGTCTCTGTCCCAGCTAATCAACTCTGCCATTGTAATGTGAAAGCAGTCATAGAAAATACACAGACAAATGGGTATGGCTGTGTTCCAATAAAACTTTATTTACAAAAACTGGCAGCTGGCTTATGGGCCCATAGTTTGTCAACCTCTCTTTAAATAAACAAGCATATTATTGCTCACAAATTCTATAGGTCAGATGCATGGGTCTGATATGAGCCAGTGTTAGCTGATCTCAGCTTGGCTCATTCATGCACCTGCCATTAGCTGGCAGGTTAATAGGGGCTGGGTGGTCTATGATGGCCTCACTTACATCTGGTGTTTTGCTGGCTGCCAGCTGGAGCCATAGGGGTGACTGGACTACGTGTCTCTTATCATTCATCAGGCTAGCCCAGGCTTGTTCACATAGTGGTGGCAGAGTTCCAAGAGAATGAGCAAAAGCACACAGACCTTTTGAGGCCTAGACTCAGAATTGGCACATTTTCACTTCTATCCTATTCTGTGAACTGAAGTATGAGTAAGTCATAAGATCAACCCAAATTTAGGTAATGGGGAAATAGACTCAACCCCTTGATGGAGACACTGTAAATTCATCATGCAAAGGGCACGGATAAGGAAGGTGTGAAAAATTGTGGTCATTTGTGCAAATCTTGAGACTATGAGTATGTGAGTCAAAGAGGTAGAATTCTAAATTGGAGTTGTTCCACTTCATTTTATAAATGAAGAAAAGGAAGCCCAGAAAAAGGAACGGACTCACCCAAGTCATTCTTATTAGGTGGGTCAGCTCTGGAAATAGAAGAACAACTTGCTAATTGTGTCAGGAGGCTGTGGTTTCCTGATTCCTCAGAATGTCCATATGGGAACTTCAGGGAATCCTAGCACAACTGTGAGAAGTTTCTCTTCTCATATGCCTTCCATACCAAAGTATTTAATTCCAGTAAAGAAGTGTGATGGTTAATATTGAGTGTCAACTTTATTGGATTGAAGGATGCAAAGTATTGTTCCTGGGTGTACCTGCGAGGGTGTTGCCAAAGGAGATTAATCTTTGAGTCAATGGACTGGGAGAGGCAGACTCGCCCTCAATCTGGGTGGGCATCATCTAATCAGCTGCTAGTGCAGCTAGAATAAAGCAGGCAGGGAAAGGCGGAGAAGCAGACTTGCTGAGTCTTCTGGCCTCCTTCTTTCTCCCATGCTGGATGCTTCCTGCCCTAGAACATCAGACTCCAAGTTCTTCAGCTTTTGGACTCTTGGACTTATACCAGCACTGTGCAAGGGGCTCTCAAGCCTTTGGCCACAGCCTGAAGGCTTCACTGTCAGCTTTCCTACTGTGGAGGTGTTGAGACTCAGGCTGGTTTCCTTCCTCTCCAGCTTGCAGATGGTCTATCGTGGGACTTCACAATGTGATCATGGGAGTATATTCTCCTAAAAACTCCCCTTCGTATATATATCTATCCTATTAGTTGTGCCCCCTTAGAGAATCCTAATTCAAGGAACAATGAAAATGAGAAATATTATTCACTCAGATCCCTAAGAAAAACTCCTTTTATACGGAAATTCCCTCCTTATTTTACTCTAAGAATCTGAATGCCTAATTTAGCATATCTTCAACCTAATATGTCTCCAGACATCTGCATCACTTGGCCACATGCCATAAATACGGAGTGGCCTGGTGATAATAGGTCCAGTGAGAATGACTCCTACCCAAACAGTTAAGCCAAAGACTTGCTGTAAACATACTTAGGACGAGGTGGCTACAGGCTACAAATTACTCACCAGCTGCCACAGTTTTGGGCAACATCCCTACTAGTCAGTTTGTAATCCACAGGGACTTATGAGAGAATGTTCAAGCTAAAACTTCCCTCCTATTTTCAGTTGCCATGCTGTTGGAAAAACAGTGGAATTATCTTTCCCACCCTGATTTAATGGTTTCTCATAATGATACTGCCGTGTATTAAGTTCAATCTCCTATTCACCATTTAATAGCATATAAAAATAAAATTTTCCATCCTGTTTTGCCCTATGGACAGTGCTGACTTAAGCCAGAGCCTATGTTAAAAGAAGTTCATCCCTGACTCTAGGAACCTATAATTTGTCCTAAAATGTGGTCTATACCCAACTTGGCTGCATTTCATTAAACTAATAAGTTGTTCTAATGTTTTGTTTATGTTCTTATGGCTCAAAAACTCTAAAATGCCTTTGTGGCTTATTTGTAAGCAGCATTCTAGTATTTTTGTCTCTACATCAAATACCTTTTATGCAATTCAAAACTTTCAAGAGTCAACTCCGAATTCAGTTTTCGGCACCAAAGAGTCTCCTAAACATAACCGGAAACTAATTTCCATGTCATGCCAATAAACCCAGTTATAAGGCTCCAACATATGTAATTTTCTGAAATTAGACTCCAGTCATTCATCATTTCTAGGTTCAATCTTCTTTATGGCTTCAATAGTGATGCTGTAGCATCTCTACATACAACAACCCACAGAGAAATTGCCGAAGCCTATAGATTCTACCTTCTTCACATCTCAGTAATCAGTTTCTTCATTCACTACTTTACCCCTACTTGATTGAACCTCGGGTCTAGGCAATCTCTGTGCCCCTGCTTATGCTATTCCTTATAATAAAATATCTTCTCTCACCATCTATTTCCACCAAAGTCACACTTAACATTGCCATATCACTTGCTTCCATTTCCCTGACCAAATCTGATTTCTCTATTTATAAAGCCTGTATCTTCTTATGCCTCTGTTACAGTGGAATTATTGTCTATATGTTTTGTATGACCATTATTTATATATTTGTTGTAGAATGTCCTCTTTCTCTACAGGAAGCTAATGTTCCTCTAGCTTAAGGTATGCCTTAAGCATTCTGACATCAACGTTTAACTTTCTAAGGCAAGATCTGCAAGGGGCCCCACTGTAATGCTTCATCCTTTCTGTTGATATAGCAGCAGTTTTACCAAACACAGCAATAACAGCGTCATGGGAAAGCGGAACCCACATTTCCACAATCATGTAGGAAGTGTAAAAGCAAAATTCTTAATAGCCTCCCCAGAGTTTCAGTTCTGGTTATGATGCCTTCCATGATTTCATCATGGTTTAAGAGTAGTGAAATATCTCAATTGAGATTTCAAATCATGAAATACAAAGTAAGGGTGATTTAGTCATGCCTTCCAAAGCCTGGTTTTGTTAGTCAGCTCTTCAAGTTTCTTTAATACATAATCTGATTACAAGACAGCATGAAAATTCATTTCTAAGTTAGGTAGTATTACCATGCAAACATTATATAAAAGCATTATATAATGCTTTGAAAGCAACTCTTTGCACAGAAATATCAAGTGCTAGATCTATTGTTTTACATCTCTCTTTTTTTTCCTTCAGTGTAAGATAGGACTCTTTTCTTGACTAATTCACTAAATTCTTTAGTAAAAATATTTTCTTTGGTCAGCCAAATGACTACACATTTTTCTAAATTTCTGAAATCTTTATGTGGGTAGAGATGACAGGCAGGAGAAACTTAGTGGTCACACAGTATTCTCAAACAGACACAGTATAATTAGGGTAATCAACTTCTAGAACAGCGATATCTAAACAAAATCCAAATGAAGTTTGTCCACATGACTTTGGGTACACATCTTTGTACTTGACAAATGTTTACTTTTTAAAAAATCTTTATTTCCAAATAGTGACTAAAATCAAGGGTACAGGTCTGATGTGCATGAGTTAATTAGGTTTGTACCACACCATAGTAGCTTCCATTTATTGAGTGCTTACTCTGGGCCAGTCATCATGACATGCTCTTTCTACATTTATCTCACAAATTCTAAATCTGATTCTCTACTAGCATTTCTTCTCTCAGAAAAGGACACCACCATCTGTCCAGTTTGGCAGGCAGGAAACGGCCTTGTTGCCTCCCCTCTCACAGCCCTTATATCCAATTCACTCATTCTGTGAATTTTACCTGTTCATGATGTCTAGAGTTAGTCCACATCTCACTTGTTTCACTGCCATTCTCGTGTTTCAAATCGAGATCATCTCCACTTCAACCTACAGAAAGTTCCTATTAACTAGCTTTCCAACATTTTCTCTGGGGTTCCTCTTATCCGCTCACCACCCTGAAGTATTTGTTCAAGTCTCTGCCTATTTTTAAGTAGGGTAGTTGGTCTTTTTATTGTTGAGTTAAAGGAGATTTTGTTTGTTCTGGATACAAGTGTCCTTTTCAAAATGTACAGCCAGTTTCTGGCACACAATAGGAACTCAATTTTCTTTGTTGAATGGATGAGTAAATGACCCCCTTAGAGCACATAATGTTCCAGTTTATGGCCAAAGAAACAGATTCTCAGAGAGTTCGAGTTACTTGTACAAGGTTACCCAACTAATAAATTGCAGAGCCAAAATATGAAACCAGGTCTATATGATCTAAAAAACTGAACTCGTTCCACTGCACTGTTCTGCTTTCCAGTTTACTGTTACAAAAACAAAAAAAACAAAAAAACAAAAAAACATGCCTTTAAGTTTACAGAATTATTTTACAAATTTTTATCTTTGTTAAATGCTGGATAGGTAAAGAGGGGAATGTAAAGGGAGTATAAATGAATAGAGACACAGATGCTATCAGTAAGAGAAAAGTTATGCAAAGCTTCTATTTACTGTGATTGGATCAGCAGCCCTATCTATCTATCTCTCTATCTATCTCTCTATCTATCTATCTATCTATCTTACCTAATCTATCTACTTACCTACCTACCTACATACCTATTAATATATACCTACCTATCCATCTACCCCTCCATCTGTTTAAAGGGAGAATTATCTATTTATAAAGTGTATGGTCTAAGGAATATCCCATTTATCTTGGGAAAAGAATCTAATCTTTATTAAGCATATGTACCAGGAATAATTTTTACAGTTCATTTTTTTTTTGTAAAATTTGCCTTTGGAAAATGCATACATTTTAAGTGTTCAATAAGACAAGCTTGACAACCGTATGCAGACATATAACATACCTCAATATCAAGGTAAAGAATATTTCCATTACCCAGAAATTTCCTTCATGCCCTACCCAGCCAAGTTAACCCACCCCAAAGGCAACTATTTTTCTTACTTTTTCCATCATAGTTTTGTTTGTTCTAGAATTTCATATTAATGAAATCATAGCATATATGCTTTTGTGTCTGGCTTATCTAGAACTAATGTCCTTGAGATACATCATATTGTTATATTTAACAGTCATTTATTCATATGTATAGAGTAGTAGTATTCCATTACATTTAATGTTGTAGGAAAAATATACCAAACAATTTTATCCATTTGCGTTTTGATTGAAATTAGGGTTATTTCTGGTTTGAAGATATTAGAAATAAAGCTGTTATGAATCATTTGAAAAAGTAGTTTCATGGACATATGTTTTTAATTTCTTTTGGCTTAATGCCTAGGAGTAGAACTCTGGGTCATAGGGGAGGTGTATGTTTAACTTTATCAGAAATTGCCAAAATTTCTTCCAACGTAATTGTACCATTTTTCATGCCCCCTAACAACGTATGAGAATTCTGCCTGCTCTATATTCTAACCAATATTTTATGTTAGTATTTTCCATTTCAGCCATTCTAGGAGTAAATAGTGCTATCTCGTTGAATTTGGAGTTTGCATTTCCTTTCTGATTAAAGATGGTGAGTATTTTTTCATGTAGATATTGGCTATTCGTTTATATTCTTCTGTGAAGTGTTTGTCCAAGCCTTTGCCAGTTTTTAAAGAGGAGAGTTTATCTTTTTATTAGTGAGTTGTAGGAATTCATTATATCCTCTAAATACAGATCTTTGTCAGATATGTGTTTTACGAATATCTTGTGGTGTGACTAATCTTTTTTTTTTAATAGAGACTTTTGCTGACTAGATTTTAATTTTAATTAAGTATAATTTTCAGTTTTTTCTTTATGATGATTGCTTTATATGTCTTGTCTAAGAAATCTTTGCTCATTGCCAAGTTCCAAAAATATTCTGTGTTTTCTTCCAGAAGCTTTTTAATTTTATCTCTAACATTTAGTTCTATGAGACATCTCGAATTAGCATTTGTGTATTATGAGATAGATATCAAAGTTAATTATTTTCCAGACATTTTTCAGTTTTTCATTGGTCGAAATGATTTCTTTACGACTTTTTTCTTTAGCATCTTTGCCAAAAATGAATTGGATCTTTTTCTGGACTCTCTATTTTATAAATCTATTTTAACATCCTTGTGCCAGTCCCATACTATCCTAACCAATGTAGATTTATAGTAATTCCTTAAGCCAGGTAATGTATTTATTGTTTTTTGACGGAGTCTTGCTTTGCAGCCCAGGCTGGAATGCAATGGCGCAATCTCGGCTCACTGCAACCTCTGCCTCCTGGGTTCAAGCGATTCTGCTGCCTCATCCTCCCAAGTGGCTGGGACTACAGGCATGCGCCACCATGCCCAGTTAATTTTTTTTTTTTTTTTTTTTTTTTTTTTTTTGGAGACAGAGAGTCACTCCGTGACCAGGCGCCAGGCTGGAGTGCAGTGGCGTGACCTCGGCTCACTGCAACCTCCGCCTCCCGGGTTCAAGCAATTCTCCTGCCTCAGCCTCCCAAGTAGCTGGGACTACAGGTGAGCACCACCACGCCCAGCCAATTTTTTGTACTTTTAGTAGAGACGGGGTTTCATCATATTGGCCAGGATGGTCTCGATCTCTTGACCTCGTGATCTGCCTCCCTCGGCCTCCCAAAGTGCTGGAATTACAGGCGTGAGCCACAGCGCCTGGCCAGTTTTGTATTTTTTTTTTTAAGAAGAGACGGGGTTTCACCATGTTGGCCACAATGGTCTCAATCTCCTGACCTCGTAATCTGCCCGGCTCAGCCTCCCAAAGGGCTGGGATTACAGACTATTGTTTAAGAATTTTTTAACTTTTCTGGAAGCTTTGATTTCCGTATATATTTTATAAACAACTTGTCCATTTTTGTTATAAAGCTTACTGGTATTGGATTGAATCTACAGATTAATTTGGGGCAGAATAGACAACTTACTATTATTAAGAGTTGCAATTAATGAACATGGTATACTCTATATTTATTTAGATTTTCTTAAATTCGTATTAGGGATTTTTATATTTTATTCTAGAGGTCATGCACATTTTTGTTTTATTTTTTCCTAAATATTAATGTTTTCAACAATATGGTAAATGGATTTTTTTTAAAAGCTTATGTTCTTATTATTTGCTGTTAGTATTTAAGAACTATAATTGAATTTTGAATACTGACTTTGTTTTTGCAGCCTTGGGAAATTTGCTTAATATTTCTAGTAATTGCTCTGCAAATTCTTGAGGATTTTCTAGATAGATAATTGCATCTTCTTCAAAGATGGAAAATTTTACTTCTTTCTTTTGAATATTTATATTATTTATTGCCTTATAGGAATAGCTATGACTTCCAGTTTCATGCTGAATACAAATGATGTAAGTAGTAAGCCTTGCATTGTTATTCATCTTAGGTGAAAAGCATCTAGTCTTTAGCAGTTAAATATGTTAGCTGTGGATTTCACAAAGATGCCCTTTTTTAGGTTGAGGAAGTTCTATTTCTAGTTTGCTGGATATGTTATCACAAATGAATATTTATTTTTATCAAAAATCTTTTTCACAAAAATTGAAATGATTATATGGTTTTGTCATTTATTCCATTAATATGGTGAACTACATCCATTGCTTTCTCTACGTTACTTTTAGAGAAATTCCTAAGTTTCCTTACTTTTCAAAATTCCTTAGTTTTCAAAATTTCCTAAGTTTTTACCTTTCAATAATGCTTTCAAAGCACTATTTTTCAAAATAAGCATTTAAAATTATAAATGTTTCCTTACATAATGCTTTAGTTCTATATCACAAATTTTGATATGTTGTGTTTTCATTTGTTCAGTTTTAATATTTCTCATATTCCCTGTGATTTATTCTTTGACCTATAAGTTATTTAGAAGCATATTGTTTAAAAGTTTTGGGACTTTTCTTTCTACCAAACTATTGTTGACATTTAATTTAATTCCATTATTGCTCAGACATTTTCGTTTGTTGAAATGTACTGAGACTTTGTTGTTAAGTTTTGTATTAAATAAATGTCAGGCAGGTTAAGGTAGTTGATAGTGTTGTTCAGATATTCTTTACAATTTTCTTGTCTACTTTTACCATCAATTATTGAGAACAGGATATTGACATTTTCAACTATGATTGTGAATTTGTCTGTTTTTCTCTTTTGCTCTATACATTCATGCTTCACATAGTTTGACACGCTATTAGGAACATATACATCTATGATTGCTCTGTCTTCCTGATGAATTGAAATTGATCTTTTAATCATCAGGAAATGTTTGTCATGTCAATGAAGGTCTATTTATTTTTTCAGTCTTTTTTCTCTTGTGTTCTTCAGATTAGATAATTTCTAACAATACACCTTCAAATTCACTGTTCTTTACTGCCATTTTAAATTTGCTATTAAGCCTTCCTAGTGATTCTACTTTTTTGCTTCTTTATTGTATATATTTTAATTGTACAACATGTTTTGATATACATGGTGAAATGAACATATCTATCATCTCATCTAGTTACCCCTTTTTGGTGGCAAGAGCAACTCAAATCTACTCTCTTAGCAAGAATCCCAAATACAATAAAATTTCATTAACTGTAGTTCTCACAATGTACATCAGATCTCTAGACTTGTTCATGCTAATTTGTATTCTTTGACCTGCATCTCCCCATTTTCTCCATCTCACCCTCTCACCCCTGGTAACAACCATTTTATTTTCTATTTCCATGTATTCTACTTTTTAAAAAAATTCTACATGTAAATAAAATTATACAGTTTGTTTTTCTGCATATGGAGTGTGTGTGTGTGTGTGTGTGTGTGTGGTGTGTGTGTTTATGTATCACAATTTCTTTATCCATTCATCCATTGATGGACACTTCAGTTGTTTCCATATCTTGGCTATAGGGAATAATGCTGCAAATTAACATGGGGGTGCAGATGTCTTTAAAAGGTAGTGATTTCATTTTCTTTACTCAGAAGAGGGAGTGCTCAGCCCAGTAGTTTTTTTTTGTTTTTAATTTCAATTATTGTGTTTTCAGTTCCAGAATTTTCTTTTGATTAACTTTTCATAGTTTCTAATTCTCGGCTGTGATTTCCTTTTTCTTCATTAATTATAATCATACTTTACATTTAGTCCTTAAATATATTGGTAATAGTTATTTTAAAGGCCTTGTCTACTAACTCAAATATCTAGATCATCTTAGAATTTATTTATAAATCCTAGTGACAGTGGGCCACTATTTCATGTTTCTTTGCATGTCTAGTAATTGTTTTATCATTGTGAATGATATATAGTAGAGAGTCTGGATTATGTGATTCTTCTTTAAGGAATGTTGAATTTCTTCTGAAAGGTAATTAAACTGTTGGCAGAAACTTTTGATCTGTTAGGTTTGATTTTAATTTTTGTTATGGTAGATTTATTTCAATTTTAAGCTTAGTCCTGTCACATGCTCCTTACTCTAAGGTATGGAGTCTCAACTGAAAATCTAAGTCTCTTAGCAAAGTCTTTTTATGTTGGCTGGGCTGAAATCCCAAAATCTCCCATCAATGCATCAGGAAATCTCTGCTGGGATTCTTGTGTATTGTGCACATGCATCTCAATCATTTGCCAACAACATGCAGTAAACCCCTCCATAGACTTTTAGGCACCATCAATTGTGAAGCTTTTTCCTTTCAAGTACCTTGCTCAGCAAATTTCAAGAACTGGGATAGCCTAAAATTCCAATCTCCTTCTCTGCAAAGTGAGACTATTCTACTTAAGTTCCATAAGCCTGCTCTGTGGTAGGGCAGTGCCTGTAGGAAAAGGTAAAGGTGATCATAACCATTTTTAGACCTTGTGTTTTTTCTTTCTCTCAAAAATTACAATCTTGAACTACTTGTTGTTCAATTCCTAAAAATATTTGCCATATTTATTTTGTCTAGTGTTTTTCTTTTTTGGTCGGAGGGCAAGTCCACTTTCATTCTGTCAAGATTGCAAGGGGAAGATGCCAAAGTATAACCCTTTATAATATGCACAATTAACTATTTGTTATACATGATTCTATTAGCTGCACATTTCTCTTAACCACTGCTTCAGCAAATATACAGTCAACTGAGAACTGAAATTACAGATGGTATACTGAGACATTTTGCTGTTAACTAAGTGGGCTTCAATCTACACAAATGCAAAATGTACAAGTTGGAGAAAAAAAGGTGTATGTGTTTCCTGGACCTAAAGATTCATGGCAGGAAGGAAAGACTGGAGGATTTGGCCCAGACAGCAACTCTACTATTATAGATGATAAAACCAAAACTAAATTCTAAGGCATACTTCAGAATATTTCTGTATAGATAGGAGAACAACATCCTGGCACATGTGACCTTAAAGTTAACTACAGGAATAACAACCAACCCTCCAAACAAGGAGCGTGTGCCTCCTTTGGGGCAGTTTAATTGAGGACCAGGCTTTTGAGAAGAGCCAGACAACTTTACATGTTCTCTCCAGCTGAAACTTCAGATTGCTTTCTCCATGAAAAGAGAAATAACAAAGTATCCTATAACAAAAGACTTTTCCAGAGGTATGGTGAAACCTAGATATGATGATAATCCAACTATGATTCATGATAATCTAAGTATATGTTAGAGGTCCAAATGTATGCAAAAGATAAAACAAACAGAAATAAAAGAGAATATTAATAGTCCTTTAAAAGTTAGAAAAATATCCTAAGAAAAGGGGAAATGTTGATTAAAAAGAACAATTGCTGAGTTTCAAAGTAGTAATATAGGGACAACTATTTGAGCAGCATAAGAAAATGTAAAGGAGGAGGAGAACAAAGATGAAAAAGGAAGAGGAGGAGGAAGAAGGGTTTTCCTATCTCTAGTTTATATATAATAGCTACTATTCTAAGCTTTTCACATGGATTCATTAATTCAATCCTCACTACAACTCTACAAATAGGCATTGTTAAAGAGACTAGCTGACCACCAAAGAATCCTATTTTCTCTCCTTGGTCTAGAGTTACTGCTGGGAGGCAGCTGTCCAGCTAGGACTACATTTCCCTGCTCCCTTATATCTAGGAATGCGATGTGCATCGTGCTTGCACATGAGGTGTGATGTGTGTCATTTACAGGCTGTAGCTGTGTGTTTCAGTTCTTCCTTTTCCACAATGTCATTCCCCTTCCTCAGCAAATCTGGAGGTCACACGTGAAGATAATGAAACCAGAATACGGAAGCAACATAAGTCCTGAACCACTAATTACAGAGAATATACTCACACAGGAATACCCACGCTGAACAAGTACTACATTTTATTTTGTCAGGCCATTGAGAATGTGAGATTTATCTGTCATATCCACTGGCATTACCTTAACAAATATAGCAATAAGGTGACAAATCAAATGTTGTATCTCCATTTTACAAAGAAACTGAGGCACAGGGAGAAAATACCATCAGTAGTAGAATAAAAAAATTTTCTGTTTCATTTAATTCTGCAATTAATATAATTTTCCAAAGCATAGTCAAGAGAAATAGTGAACTCTACCCAGTGATGTGACTTTTCAATAAATATGGAGGTTAATAAACTATATTGTCCTTTATATAAATTGTTGACAAACATGTTGGTTCACTGGAACAATGACAACAAAAATGATCGAGGAATACAATGATTAGGTCAGTAATGGTGGCTATAATTTTGGAATTAACATTACCAGTTTATTTCATTGTTTGTGAAATCAGATGTATGGGTTGGAATGATTCAGATTGAGACAGAAAGGCTGAGCTAGTGGTAAAAGAAAAGCCAACTCACAAGCTTGGACTGAAAGAACCCAAACAAACAAAGTTCAAGCACTAGCTTTGAAATCATTCTTAGAATTTTGTCCAAGGGCCAAAAATTGTGATTAGAAACATACATAAATATGCCTCTATTCTAGGCGTTTGGGTACGGATTCTTTTTCTATATTAAATATTAAACACAAGAAAAACTTAAAGAATATATTAGTGAAGAGTAAAGGAGTCAAGGACAATGAATTCTAGCTTACAATGAAATGCAGATTTCCCATTAAAAAACGAATATTTCATTTCCATTTATTACACGTTTACTTAAGAATCCCACTTAAAAAAGCATCTAGTCCAGACTATTCTCTAGCACGCTGTCCATTGCACTTTGTTGATTACCTATTAAATGCATTTTTATGCACTTTAATTCTTTGCTACCCTGTACCATATTGTTCTCCTACAATAGGTTTTTTATGCATCTAAACATAATTTTGCCTTCTACAGTATGTGTTTTACTTATGCTTATTCTTATTTTAAAATAAATCAATATTTGCAGATGTGATTTTATTAAATAATTGTGCCACTAAAATTTACTGAGAATTTGGTCATTTATTTCCCGGTCCTTATACCACATTTTTGTTTTTGTTTTTGTTTTGTGTCTCTTATCTTTTAAGCTGATGGCTGGACAGAAAGCTCTGTGAAGATTCAAGTTTTCTCTAGTCTTTGCTAGTCTTTTCTTTTTTCAAATGTATTTATTTTACTTTAGGTGCACACTATATCTGGCATTTCTCCCCATGCTATCCCTCCCCACCCACTGCTGTCTCTTCCCTGGATCATGTTCTGTTGTCCACGCTGGAATGCAGTGTGGTGCTGCAACCATAGCTTACTGCAGCTCCAAACTCCTGGGCTCAAGCCATCCTTCCACTTCAGCCTTCTGAGTAGCTGGGATTACACGCACCCTTCACTGCAGCAATCTGCTTTTGCTACTATTTAGGTGCTAACATGGTTATAAGTTCCAATTTCCTACCAATGTTGCTCTAAGCTTTAACTTGTTTGGACATATACAAATAATCATATAATTTAGGAAAAAGATAAAATGCTATTTAAAGGACATAGAGCAGAAGAATAACATAGGTACCTAATATCCAAGTCATTCCCTACTGTCATTTCTAAGAGTTTCTTAAGGCAAAAGATCACTGAGGCCTTGAGTCTTGGGGGAACTATGTAATCTAGATTGGCAAAGAGAAAAATATCTGAGAACAGAAGAAGATTATATTTTATAATTTCATTCAACAAATAAGATATTGCTCTTAGGTGTCAAGATCTGTCCTAAGATCTGGGGAAACAGATTGTGCCCTGCAAAATATGCTCAGTCAGTGGGACATCAGTGGGCTCATTTTCTAATTTTGCCAGAGCTCTTGGTGATAGATGAGGCTTTTACTAAGACAGATATGGTCCTGCCTTCAAGTAGGTCAGAGGAAAGGAAATAGATATTAATTAAATAGGCAAAACAATATAAATGCACAAATTGTGGCAAGCACTGTAAAGCACATATACAGGGTGCTAAGACAGAATTACAGGGGTCAAGTGAAGGTTTCTTAATGTTTTTCATTGCTTCTCTGGTGAAGTGATATTCGGGCTGAAACCCAGTGGAAGAAAGGGAGTATGGCAACATGGAAACGGGAGGTGTAGTGGGCAGTCCAACCAGAGGAAACCAAGTTTCTACACCAAGTTTCTCAAGCTGGAAAGAACCCCATGAAAAAGAACCTGAAAGAAGACCAGAGTGACCTCACTTTCTATTGGGTTAGTCTACAAGTAGCAGTAAAAGTACATTTTTGGCAGAATCATATAGTCAGGTATATCACCCTTCCATTTTAACACCAACTCTTCCAACTTCTTGTTTTCTGTTAATTCCTTGGTTAGGTCACATTTTTCTTAGAAGCACCTGGAGGCAAGGTGTTTTGTGAGTGAGGGCACCAGTTCACAGATTCTTATAGCAGATTGGAAGACCCTCTAAGAAAAATGCAAACTCAGGCATAGCAGGAGCCCCAGCTTAAGAGCCTAACCTTGAGTCCACTACAGCTCGCAGTCTGAAGTCCAACGGGGGCATAATTTGCAAGAAACCTCAGAGGCACCTGAGAATGATTTTCCCTTCTAATGGCAGAGAGAGTTGAAGAGTTCAAGTCTGGTCTATGAAGATTATAAGGAACAGGTAATATCGAAGGCAGGTCCTACTAACATCATCCCATAGTTCCACTTTCTTCCTGGAGACTGTGCCTGTGGAGAGACCTGGGGTAGGGAGATGGCTAAAATAAAATGAAAGTTGTAACAAAAACTCCACTTAAGATATAAGTCACGAAAAAGTCAAAAGCCCACATTTCCTTCTTTAATGTTACCATCAAAGTCATGGGAGCCGAAAAAAAGACGGTGTACATTACTATGGCCACTTGAATTGGAGGCAGCTATAGACAAATGGTAAGAACAATAAATGAATAAGTATCTATAATGTGCTAGGCACTGTTCCAGGCTCTGGGTGTAAAACTGATACAGTCTCTGCTCTTATGATGTAGAAGAGAGCCATTAATCAATAATTATGTCAATACATAAATACAAACTGTGACAAATCCTATAAAAGAACTATGTAAAGTATCAGGTAATCCTATTAGTTGTGTGCCTTTGGGCATGTTACTTAGTCTCTATGGGCTGCAATTTCTTAATTGTCTTTCTGTTGTAGTTATTAAATAAGATAATGCATATAGACTGACTACCATGCACTTGGTCTGTAACAGACTCAGTCAATGGAAACTATTAATAATATTTGGGAAGAAAATGAAGAGTCAGCAGCTTTTCAGGTTGTTGCTGATTTAGAGGATTTTTCTTTTGAACCTTGTTACTGTGATCCAACCTTGTTTTGTCTGGGGAAATGTAGATTGCCCTGATATTAAGGGATGCAGTAACTCTCAAATTTCCCTTTATATAACCCCGTGTTTCCCCCACCATGGAGCATGAGGAATGGGTACAAATCCAGATCTTTGGACAACTGTAGGTATTCTCTAACTTCTCAAGGTAACAAACTAAAATTTGATAACTTAGGTTGCACTTCAAGTCTACATCAAATGATCTGTTAGCAAATTGCATACTCACCTCCTGAAAGTATTTAGAGTTACAAAACTAATCTTACTGGAACAAGGTATTGAAAACACAAACTGAATATTGAATGCTTTTAAACATATATACTGTGTGGTTTTACCACATGCATTATTTGGAAATGGAAAATTGTCAACACTTTTTTAGTCTGTCTTGTGGGAATTCATCCAGCCTCAATCCGTGCCTATCACTTCTCATTAAACAAATGAAAGAAACCCTATACCTTTATACATGTGCATTATTCTTTAAACAGATGTGGCAGCCTTGAACTAGCTTTAAGCTATCTTCAAAATATAAATCACAAAAATGAAAATGCGAGTCCAACATATTAATCACAACACATTGAATGTGAGAACAACTTCAGTTTCTCTAAACCAAATCGAAGACTAAAAGCATAAATATTTTCACAAGACAATTGCATTGTAAGAAACAGGCTAGCCAAATAGCAAGTTTAGAAGAAGAGAATGGCTTTAGCCATGAGTCCTACCACAAAGTGCCTATTTCACTTCCTGGCACATAGATTATGCTCTGTTCTTGCTCCATTATTGCTCATTCTCTAATGACAAATCCAAATGTCTATACTGGTTTTACTTATGTACATGGCTTTGTTGAACTATCCATCCTTATTTCTCTGCATTCTCCAGATAACTGAAACGTTGACTTTGAAATTGATTTTTTGGAGGAAGGAGCATTTTTAAAATGTAAAGTATATCCTGTTTTTTTTTTAATATAGTAATTTGAATATTATTTGAACCTTGCTTCATGAATCAGGCCATTTTGATAAATACCATATCCTGACTGTGCAGTATCTCTTGGGAACTAGAAATTTTCTTATCTGTGCTCTACCCAAGAATTCTGAAAATCTATTATGCAAAACGCTATTTCCTTATAAACCAATGCATTTTTAAAAACAAACATACCAGTTAGGCTATTATATTTTTTATGCATAAGGCTATAGGTAATGCCTGTTCATATGCAGATTATGACTAGATAAAATAATTTGAGCCAAAGATGAAGTACTTGGGTGAGAAGAAGAATCAACCACATCACCAAATGTTCTCAATAATATTAAGGGAAAAAATGCCTATCCTATTTTTGGATATAAATCCAGGGAACAATATCTTCCCTCTTCCCACTTCTATTTGGTGATCATTAATCTATTCATTTACTATTTTCCAATGTTAGACCATTTAGAGATGCTCATTAGATAGGTAATTTATCCAGTTCACATGAAGTCCTTGAAGGCCAAGTGACATGTTAGAGTCAACAGATAAATAAAACAGTTAGCAAGTGAGCACAAACTTTATCAACCCACAGAATTATTTTCCTAACTTCCCGGCCTCTTAAGCTACACAGGCAATTCTTTTTCCTTGTAACAGAAAAAGAGAGAATATAACCAAAATGAAACAAATTAAAAATTCTGCCCTACAACAAATTGATCTCAAACACATAAGCGAGTAGTTTGCACAACTGCCAATGTTTTTTTTTTCTGTTATTTTGTTTTCTTTTGTATTTATATCTTTAATAAGTGCTGTTGCAAAAATTGTGCAGGCTATTTCCTCTTGTAGAAGTCTTTGGTTACCTAGGGCATCTGCATAAAACATAAGAGGTTATTTAGTTTTCACTCATGTTGAGTGGCAGCAGAACTTTTTTAACAGCTATATTTTGCAGAGCAGTTGCAGAAAATAATTGCCAAGTCAAGCAGACCCTTTATTCTCAGAAACCATCCATCCAAAGTCCCACTGAAAGATCTAAAAATTTTTAACTTTCATTCTGAATAGTCCCTTTGGATGCAAACCTTCTTAAAGTATACTATGAAGAGTCAGTTCTGAGAGGCCTTCCAGTTATGAAGTGAATGAGGCAAATTATGACTCCTAAGCTTATATTTCTCTGTTAGATATTATCCCATATCCTTACATAAAGTCTGATTTATACAAATTGGCTCACTTTCTGAGGATTTGCTTTTATTTTTAATGCAGCTTTTCAGTCAAACTTCACTTTCGGTGGAAACACATTTTTGATAGCCAGGGTTGAACATAAAATTCCATTATTTAAGTGGCAAAGAGTTGGTAAGTCAAGTCCACGAGACCTGTGGCAGTAACTTACTCTGTTTGTGGTTTCTACTTTGTTAGACTCTGTGGAGCCATGAATCTATCTTGTCCTTAAAAAACTGAAAGAGAGGGCTTTTAAAATGAATGTAATGCTAAATTTATGTGCCCCAGGAGCAGCATATGAGGGCTTCTGGACTGATTAGACCCAGATGTTGGTAACAATGTTAGTGTTATGGACCAACTGCAGGTGTGGGAATAGATCCCCTTTCCTGGGACCCTCAGCAATCAGACCAGTGGTTTCTTCTGGCTCTCAGGTTGGAGTTTTCAATTAACACTACAATGGTATTGTTGTTCTCCAATATTAGATCATATGTCATGTAAATGAAGTTGAATATATAGTTAAACTTGACAAGGTGATTTAGGCCAAGAATACATGTGTTCAGTATTATAACTTGATTGAGGTTAAATAATAATAATAATAAAGCCCTGACATGCTATAAAGTTGTTATTATTTGGCTTATCAGTAGATTTTCACATTATACTTTCATAAAACGGAATGTCATTTATAGCAGGGCGAGACGCTTGTGAAAAGGGAGACACAAACCTGCTTATAAATGACTGACATGATTAACTCCAGATTGGAGGCTTTTATATAGTCAGGATGGCAATTGGAAGTTCTCTGTGTGCTTTTTTATTTGCTTATTTCTATTTTCCAAAATTCTGTCTTAGTTCTTTATCCTCTCCCTTAACATGAGTGATCAGTACCTACATAATCACCCACATTGGTGAGAGAAGCAGCAGTGTCTGGGACGGTTCTGAAATATTACTTGGCTAAAGCAATGAATCTAGCTCATCAATGACCAGAACCATATTCCACCGTCCTATGGGTGTCATGATGCTTGGGAGAGTAACCCAGCTCACTAAAATGTATTATGATAGCTGTCATAACTTTGAATTAGACTCTAAGCTTCTCAGGGCAGGAACCTTATCTGTTACATGTTTATAAGTGCCACAGAACTGAATGTCCCATTAATAAATACCAATAAAAAAAACTTCAGAGGTCCATTTTGTACTTCATTCGTAGAACATTTATAATGCTCATTAATGTTGATGGACCATGCACAGTACACAGCTCTCCCATTTTACTTATGCCTTCGTTTGTTGCTGCAATCTCTTAGAGACCAAACCATGTTTTAAGTCAGCTCAGGAAAATGTACATTGGGGTGCCAGCACCTAGGGAAAGCTTTATGTCCTACAAACGCATGCATTACAAATTCAAGGAAAGACAAGGCTCATTTTTCTCTGGGAGCACTAATAAGCTAAAGCTGATGGACTAATTCTTTACAACCAAATGCCATGACAACTCAGAAGCAACTTCTTTCAGTGAATGATAAATCGGTGTAAAAATGAAGTTAGTTCTGAGAGTTAAACCTAACCTCTCTGTCAAGATCAGAAATGGTCAACAGTATTCCTCTCTTTTTATCACACCTATATATTCATACACATAGTATTTCCTCTTTAAATTTATGAATTTTTTTCACTATAGCTAGGAACATTGATCCCTGGTATAATTACAAAGTCTTTAGCAAATTACTAGTGAGTCTCAATTTACTTAACTCCAAAATGATCATCATGTGAAATGGAATGAATGAGCTGGTAATCTCTGAGGAAAAAGTCAAGCATTCTTTGTGCATGAAATGTTTCAAGATACTACTTTGTAGATTAGTATATTCATTCAGTCTGGCATTTATTCAGCAAATATTGAGGGTCTGTAATGTGCAAGGTGCAGTGCAGGACACTTGGATACAAAGATGAAGAATGCACAGTCCTTTCCTCAAGGAAAGATAGATGCCTAAACCTAAGTGCCACAGAACAATTCAACAACAAAATTAAGAAATGAATGAAATGCCTGTGAATGTATGATTTTTAAGGCTGTCCTATTTGTTCTTAATACAAAAGAGACTTTAAATTGAAGCATTTACATTGCGGAAAAATATGATTCAAGTAATGTAGTGAAGGTCACTGTTGTCACTGATTAAAACAAATGAAAAGGTTTGGCATGGCAAGTGAAGATGTTAGATCACTGACATAAAAGAAATTCTTATTCCTTACTGTTTCAGGACATTCTATTTGTTGTTAATTTTTAAACTTAATTTTTATCTAGATATTCCTGTCTAGCTTTTCCTAGAGCCCCATCAAATGTTTATAATCTATAGAGCACTACATAACTGTCCCCATGTGCAATGATAAAATGCAGCCTATTGATTTTTCTGCCAAGTAGGTAGAAGAGTTATGAATTCAGTTATTTCATATTATATGACCCCCACATTACAGTAATGTACTCTTTTTCCCCCCTCCAATGGTGTCCAAAAGCATAAAGAAAATGAGAAGTAACGATGTTAGTGACTTAAATTACCATCCAAAAATAATTCATTGTGTCACTTAACTTTCCAGGGCAGTTTCTAGAAGCTAACACATTCACTATAGTGCAAGGTGGAAGCATAACAAGTAAATATTTTTGCTACAAAGAAATCAAAGGGTACACTGGTTTAAGATAGTCTTTGTTATTTTCAAACCACCTTCAAACAAACAATAAACAATGACTGTCTCTGAGAAATATCAATATGCAGCTAAGGAACTACTTATATCATAGACATGTCCTTGGAATCTTAGTATATTTAGCAACACTTGAACGAACTATTCCAATATTACTCATGACTATAAGGAAAAGTACTATTCATCCTGCACCACTGATGAGAAAACTCCAGGCAAATTGGCAGTGCAACTTCTCTATTGCCACATGAATCTTAAATTGACTAAGAAAGCAATCAGAATTGTAAACACACCACATGCAACGTTGAGTTCACTGTCGCTAATACCTTGTGAGCTCCCTCAGAGTAAGCCATTGTGCTATGTACTTATGGAGTAGGACATAAACAGGAAGAAAATCCTGTCTACTTTAGGGAACTCAACAAAAAAATTACTCTGGACATCTAAATGTTAACAAGATTTGGGGAACTTTGACAACATATGTAGCATCTTGGGCCATCTGTTCTTCATGATAGATGAAATGCTGAGCCCAAGGTCTACCCACGTATTACCTGCAGTGCTACAAGGTGAACTGCCTTCAGTCAGTCATACAAATGGTTCTAATGAGCTGGTGCTGCCCACCGTGTGGTCAGAAAAGGACTCTTGTGTAAAACCACAGACACCAAGTACCTGTTCTAGAAAAGCAAGTCAGCATTTTGGCTCTTTATTATCATGAACAGAATTTTTTGGGTCCATGATAAAATCCAAATTCAATCTTTTGCCTTATTTAAAATATGGAAAGACAACCTATTTCATTTGCTATGTATATTAAAAGTGCAAGCAAACAGTCACAATTTCTTCAAATGGATTTACAGATATTATTTATTCTTCTCCAGAATGGATATGCAAAAAGAGGTGACAAAAGCAAGACCTGCATTTAAAAAAAGGAAGTGATCATGCTTTATTAGTTGCATCTATTCCTATAAGAAGGAAAATGTCACCACTGGGTGGTATTTAGTTTCAAGCACTGTAAAGAATTTTCTTCAAGATGCCCCAAGAGTAGGGAAACAATTCATTCTTAAAACTTTAAAAGCATTGATCCATTCTTCTGCTTTCTAATGGATTTCATATTGTATCTCATTGGTGAAAAAATTCTCTATACTCAACCTTTCCTTTCTTAGATGATGGTAGGTGAGGAAAAGAAGAATGAACTGTCTAAGAGGCTGAGGCTGTTCTGTCCAGTAAGTACAAGACGAAGAGTGGATGGACCATCCTCCAACAAGTAGAGCACATCCATATAGCTCTGAATACGCAAAAAGGAGCATTAAATAGCACAAAAATATGGGTTGATGGTAATTAAGAAATAAGTAGATTTGAGGAAAGAAGCAATGGCTTCTGCCAAAGACAATCTATAAAGAGGTCATTCTACATCCATAGATCATAAGAAGGAACTTCCCAGCTCTTTCGTATTTAGAATTAGAGAAGTCCAGTAAATATGGTTTGCACACACTTGGAAAGAATTCAATATTAAGGTTGTTGAAGTGTTGTGCAGATGTGCACATCTTTGAGAATTTCTTTTACCTACCTGTATATGTATAAAAATTATGAAAACAAGTATTTCTGGGAGAACATACAAGAAATACAAACACTGGGTCCCTGGGAAATAAGACTAAACAAGTTGAGGGAGTAAAACACTGGCTTAGAAAAAATACTTCTGTGCTATTCGACTTTTTTTTTTTGGGGGGGAGAAAGTGTCTCACTGTGTCACCCAGGCTGGACGACGGTGGTGCAAACATGGCTCACTACAGCCTTGACTTCTTGGGCTCAGGTGATCCTCCCACTTCGTGAGTAGCTGGGACTACAGGCACCCACCTCCACACTTGGCTAATTTTTGTATTTTTTTGTAGAGACAGATTTTGCCATGTTGCATAGGCTGGTTTCAAACTCCTGGGCTCAAGCAATCCTCCCATCTTGGCCTCACTAAGTGCTGGGAATACAGGCATGAGCCACCGTGCCCTGCCTGTTTGATAATATCATATTTATATATCTAAAAAAAAGAATAATTGCCAGAGTTGATTAAAACTAATTGTGCCTGAAGACCAAAAAAACAGAGACAAATATCACAGGGAAGTAAACCTCAGAGCCTTGAAACTAGCTTTAATTAGGGTCTTGAACACATGGAATGATATTGCCCACATGCTCAGAAGAGTGTCTCTTTAAAGTAAGAGAATAATCAGTACTGGTTTTTCCATCCCTAGCTTCCATCCTTCTGTACATGCAAGCAAATATATCCAAATAAGTATTTTGATTCTGTACTGTAAGGATCACAGTACTTATTAATACAATATTGTGTTTCGATTAAATCAGAAAAACAATTTGCAGAAGTTTTCATCAGAAGCTGACTTTAAAATCTTGTGTTTTGTCTTCTCTTCTTTTGATTTCTCTTCTTTTGTCCCACCCATTTTGATGTCTGTTTCCACACTTGTCATGCTTATTTCCTCAGTCTACACCCCCTTCATGGGCAATCTAGTCCATTTCATGGCTTCGGCTTGTCTCACATAGGTCAGTGACTCCTAAATCTAGAGCTCTCACCCCCAAATTCTCTCCTGAACACAGTATACAACTTCTCTGTTAATTGACTACCTCAACTTTGATTTCCTGCTCCATATGTAGTACACCAAACTCCTCTTCTACCCAAACATGTCCCTTTTCCTCCTTCTACCAGATCCATTAATAATATTGTGATTCGCCAGTCAGATCTAATGTCATTATGTAATTCTCCCTCCCTCATTTACCCTTAATATCCATTCTTTCAATACAATCTCTAAATTGTCTCACAAGAAAAGCAAAACAAAGCCCCATCATTATAATTCCTTTAGTCCTGTCCTGTCTGGTCTCTTGCAATAGATTTTTAACTAACGTCTCCATTTTTAATGCTCTTTTCTTAACTTTTTCTTCCTCAAAGCAGCCAGATACTGAAACTCTCTGTTAAAAAATCTTCAAAGACTTCTCACGTCCTAGAGGATTAGCATAGGTCCACCCTCTCGGTGCTGGTTTATCTCCATCATTCTGTGTTTTAGCCAAAGAGAACTTCTTGCTTTTTCCTTAGACTATGTCATTCACTTTCATGCCTTTGCATCTTTCATCTTCAGCTTCTTCAGCCAGAAATACGACATGTTCCATGGAGTCACATAAGGTGGTATCTTTTTCTAGGCTTCTCCTCCATTCTCCTACCTGGGGCCAGTGCTGTGTTGGAGGTGGGACAAAGAGCCAAGAGAGTGACGAAAGAGCTGGGCACAGTGGCTCATGCCTGTAATCCCAGCACTTTGGGAGACTGAGGAGGGCGGATCTTGAGGTCAGGAAATCAAGATCATCCTGGCCACGGGGAAACCCCGTCTCTACTAAAATACAAAAACTTAGCCAAGCGTGGTGGTGAGTGCCTGTAGTCCCAGCTACTCAGGAGGCTGAGGCAGGGGAATTGCCTGAATCCAGGAGAAGGACGTTGCAGTGAGCCCAGATGGTACCACTGTACTCCAGCCTGGAGAAAGAACAAGACTCCATCAAAAAAAAAAAAATAGGAAGGAAGGAAGGAAGGAAGGAAGGAAGGAAGGAAGGAAGAAAGAAGAAAGGAAGAAAGAAAGAAAGAAAGAAAGAAAGAAAGAAAGAAAGAAAGAAAGAAAGACCTATTATCAACCCATTGCCAGGAATTGTTTTGTCAAACAATGCCTAAAACATGTTAGACACCATGACAATTGTTAGTCAAAAAGTTGAATAAAAGTCACAGGTGTTTCTAAGATTATCCAGCATAGAGGAGAAAAAGACATAAAGCTGGAAAATAAACTGTCATCTCTTTGCATCAGTAGAGCTGAGAAATAATTACTATGGTCTCTGCAGACTCTGAGATGTCATCATTTTATACATCTTACTCATATAGGGATAATTAAATGTATTTGTCTGATGACAAGAGAGGGATTGTTCTTTGTAGTTAATGCATTCCTATGAGTAAATAAAACGCTAAGCAAATGTTAAAGTAAGCATTCAGATAAAAATAAACTACAAAGCAACAGAAATAAATTATACTTAAATAGAGTGAATTGAGCATATGGTGTATACCCATTGTAAACTAACCCCAAAGAATACTGCTAAGCCAAGTCAGTCCAAACTCATTTATCCTGAAAAACATGTGGTACAAGTGCACAGCACTCAACAATAATACTTCAAGAACATGAGCAAATATACTTTGCTTCTCAGCAAAACCTTTCTATATTAATGCTTCCCTGGAGATGAATTGTGTCTCTAAAAAAATATTAGAAAAAGAGGAAATATCATTTGGTCCACTATGTTTTCAAGTCAGCGAGTATGGGTAACTAAAAGGATGAAACAACAGAATAACAGAGAATTTTATTTCTGAAGGCAAATCAATTAGGTGTGCATACATTTAAATTTATGAAATAGCCTGCATTGTAAACATCCCACCATCACTACTACCACATGCTACGTATCCTTGAGAAGCCTGCAAATAGGTGTCTCTCTTTAGAGGTCTATGATGAGAAACTCCTTTTAGTGACCCTTTATCTGGTTGCATCTGCCATCCAGGTGTTGTGAGTTCCACAGAACTCCTGGATGAAAGCCACCCAGAATATTCCTTATAATTTCCTCTTGCTTTTGAAAGCCAAGATGAAAGTGAGAGCAATCAGGATGATCCAGCTGAAAATCCAGAAGGAGAAGGCTTGGACTCTAAATTCATGTGCACTTCAACTCCTACCTTGCTTATTTCACTCACCAGTCATTTCCTCTGTGGCTCTGCTCACCGCTCTCCAGGCTGTGCTATAGGGTGATGGAAAAATACTACTTTAGTCTCTGTATTAGTACGTTTTCATGCTGCTGATAAAGAGATACCTGAGACTGAGTAATTTAGAAATAAAAAGAGGTTAAATGGATTCAGTTCCATGTGGCCAGGGAGGCCTCACAATCATGACAGAAGGTATGTCTTACATGGCAGCAGACAAGAGAGAATGAAAGCCAAGCAAAAGGGGAAACCCCTTATAAAACCATCAGATCTCATGAGACTTATTCACTACCATGAGAACAGTATGGGGAAAACCATCCCCATGATTCAATTATCTCCTAGTGGGTCCCTCTCACAACATATGGGAATTACAGGAGCTACTATTCAAGATGAGATTTGGGTGGGGACACAGTCAAACTGTATCAGTCTCCATTCTCTCTGCCACATTTCAGGCTCACATCCCCATTCCTACCCAAGTCCACGCTAAATGCTGCCAAGAAACACGAAGTTTAATGGTTGGAAACCAATTCACTATGGAAGACTGATTGCAAATGTTGCCCCAGTTTTCCAGACTCCTTCTAATTGTGACTTTGCAGCTCTTCCCTTCAGCTTTTTTGCAGCTACTTCCCCATTCCTTGAATCTGATCTGCCCTTGTGACTTATTTTGACCTAAAAGGGATAGTGAAACTGACACTGTCCCAGTACAGAGCCTAGGCCTCAAGCATCCTTGTCTGTCTTCTCTCTCTCTTAGAAGCCTGTCACTGCAATGAACATAAACCCAGCTGACCTGCTTGCAGAAGAGAGATTATAAGGAAAAAGGCTGACTCAGTCCCGTTGAGACTGAGGACCCACACATGTGAGAAAGCCCAGCAGAATCAATAAACCTGCCTTGTATATGACTTGCCATCCAAGAACACAATTCTCTCCACCCAAAGACTTGTGAGCTCAGTAAATGCTTATTGTTTTATACTACTGGGTTATTTGGTATGGTTGCTTATTACACTGCATATTGTGGCAGTAGATAGCAGATACACTCTCTTGCTGAGAAAATATGCCGATCCAGAGCTATCAGTAGTAGAAGCACTCTTACACTGGCATAGACCCCCTAGATTATCTCTGAGTGCAATAGAACTTTGGTAATAACACCAGCATAGACCCCCTAAATTATTTGTGAGTGCAAAAGAACTCTGGTAATAATAGCCATATACAAATCAAAGATAAACCCAAGAACCCACAGCTAGGTCCTGGGGAAGAGACCAGTGAGGCAGGAAGTAAGCCCAGATATCAAGGTCTAAGGCCAAGAGTTGATGACAGGAGCTACAAGTAGCAGACCAGGCAGAGTAAAATAATTAACTTAGTCAAGAATTATATCATAGCTTGAATCAACAGAGGAGGAGTCAGGATTCAAGCCTGTGGTATAAGTCAGGAAAGAGGATCAGTTTAGGGCAAAGGAAGGCAGTTAACATAGTCAAGAACCCCAGGAGTTCTGCAGTTGCAGCAACTAGTATAACGCCTACACATACTAAAACCGCCTAACAAATGTGTTGAATGAATTGGTGAGTGCCTGCAGTAAACTTAGGACTTAAAGCTAAGTAATCTAAGCACTGGCATTGCGAAAGCGGTAAAAGGCTGATCCACAAGGACAATGAGTGGCACAGAGCTTTCGGAAAGTGAACTCTCCTGATTAGAGTTTTTATAATCATTTATTTCATAAAGTTGACTTTTGATCCCTGGGCCTTTTGTATAAGAGGCATTTAATAATGTTTATTGAATTGTATTAGGGTTTAATGGTTTAAAAACGTTCATTTATTTTAGGTATTCATGACATGATTATGCAGAATTATCCAAACTATCACCACCACCATCTCCTTCCTGGAGCAAGTACAGTTTCTTGATACTTAATGCATTCATGTGCAACTGCATTATGATCTTGGCATAAAAACAGAGCAAATATCCCAAGGAAGCTATTCACAGTCTCCCTTCAGATTTGCCTTCATCAAAGCCCCACACCTAAAAGTATCCCCAAAGATAATCAAGGGGCCCTAGTTCCAGAAGTAAAGGTTAACAGAACTTGAACTTGTTGCCTGCTTTTAAATGGACATTCACCAGGTGGCACAGAGTGACTTTATCTGGATAGGGGACAGACATTATTTAATACATTTTGTACTTTCAAAAGGCTAGAATACTATATTATCAACATTATTGAAAAGTAGAATTGAATATGTGCATCAATCAGAATTTCATGGAGTATCACTAAGGGATATGCCAGCTGAAGATTCCTTTATACAAAGGGCAGTGAGGGGCTGTCTTCTGCTGGTGTTAATAATTATCCAGCTTTGATGAGTAATAACACAAGCAGGAAGGCCAATTATAGTCCTGGCAACATCAGTTGTAGAACTTATGATCCTCTGTGATAGGCTCCCTTAATTAACTTTTTTTTACACAGTAGTCAAGGACCCAGGGAAGTCTTTTCACAATAGCTTTTTGTTAGTATTAAATGTGTCTTTCTCAGTGACATAACATGGAAAGCTTAAAAATACAGGTTTCAAGTAAAATAATCGGCATTTCTGAACAATAATGCTGATAAAACATCTATCAATTTGTTATTTTCTGCCAACTGACTATGGATAGCAAAATTAGCCCACCCAGGAAAAGCATTATCAGGATTCCATAGACATCTAAACTTTTAATTATATGCAACATCCCAAACATCAACCTCTAGAGCATCTGGATATATAAAAATAAGGTATAGACTTTATGTTCACTGGATAATTCCCAAATAATCACCTATTATATATTTCACTACTCATTTTCTTTTTGGGTAGTTTTAGGAATGATTTTATGTGTGTGTCTGTGTGCATGCGTGTGTGTGTGTGTGAGAGAGAGAGAGAGAGAGTTCAAAGCCTCACACATACTACATTCTGTAGCACTTTAGAAGTATCTCCAGTAACTAAATTACTTTTTGTAGAAATTAAGAAAAACCTTTTTACCATTTCCTTTGTATTTTGCTATTATCCAGCAAGGATTAAAAATGTTTACCTAGACTCTCTTACTAAACTGTTTTAATAAGTGAATTTATATTAGCATGCATCGACTTTTCAAATACGGACTAGAAAATTTGTTTGAAAACCCATTTTTAACTATATTTGATTATTCTTCATTCCCAACTCAAATCCCAAAGAGTAAAATTACTCAAACTGAAGGAAAGTTAACAGGAATATGGGTATGTATCTGTGTATTTTTCAAATTTTTGATTCACGTCAGGAAATCTGAAAATTGCTTCATCAGATTTTCATAAAAAAGAAATAATTCTGCCAAAATTGTAGCATGATGATATAAATATGGGTATTGACAACTTGAGGGGGACTCTTTGAACATCAATCTAATTAATTACTTATCTTCTTGTCATAGTAATCACTTACTGTTAGGTGCCCTAAGACAGAAACGCTGGGAGGGTTGGACAGTGGAGAAAGCTAATAGTCAGAAGATTAAACGTAGCATGAATTAATGGAGGTGACTGATAGCACTTAAATGTGCCTAACCCCAAAATGTGAAATATTCTGAGCTTCTGATGACACATCACTAAATCGAGACATAAAGTTCTGATCTAATTATGGACTTGACTTTGAACCCAGAGAGACAGTGATAGACAGTGATAGAAAGAAGATGTGATGGGAGTGGGTTGAAGAACTGGGAGAGGAATGTATAGATAAATCTAAAAGCAAAAAAAAAAAAAAACAAACACACATATGCAGCATAGTAAAGCACTCTTTCAACCCAAAATTATAGCAAGAAATAACTTTACCTGATTTTTAATTTTACCAATGTTAGAGTTCTCTAGTGAAATACAACCCATAGGATAGACAGACAGATTGGCAGAAAGACAGACAGATAGATAAAGAGGGTTTTTATTATAGGAATTGACTCATAATCATAGAGACTGAGAAGTCTCACAGTACACTGCCTGCTAGCTGAGAACCAGGGAAGCCAGTGGTGTAGTCAATCTGAGTCCAAAGGCCTGAGAACCTGTGGTATCCTGGAGTCTGAAGGCCTAAGAACCTGGAGTTCTCATCTCCAAGGGTAGGAGAAAAAGGATGTCCGACCTCAAAAGGAAAATAAATTCACCCTTCCTCCTCATTTTTGTTCACTCTGGGCTCTCAACACACTGGATGATGCCTGCCTACATGGGCGAGGACAGATCAGGATCGTTTTTACCAAGTCTACTGATTCAAATGCTAATCTCTAAAAACGCTGCCCACCCTTCACAGAAATGTTTTACCAGCTAAGTATCCCTTAACCCAATCAAGCAGACACCTAAAATTAACAATCACAACCAGTTACCCCTGTCTCCACCCATGCTGACCAGTATTTTGTTATGATAAGAGTAAATTGAATGCAAATGGACAGGATAAAAGGGCAAAGCTAGAAACTTTGATAGTACCCATCCTAGTTAAGAACACTCTGTTCAATTCAAGTCGGTAATTAACTTATGTGTGTCTATACTGTGTTTAATGCTGTTCTTGGTACCATTGAGACAAAGTTAAATGCCCCAAGGCCCTTAATCTCAAGGAATTTGTAGTGTAGTGTGGGAGAGACACATTTAAACAAGTAAACAAATGTCCATGTGATACAAGCAATATCAGAATCACAGAAGTGAAACAGAGAAAGGAATGAGTTATTCTGTCTAGAAGGGAAAGAAAACAGGAAGTACCTCCTAAGAAAGATTTTGAAGAATGAATATAAGTTCAAAGACAAAATGGGAAGGAACTGCTAAACAGATGGAACAGCATATGCAAAAATACAGAGACAAGGAGCAGTCGGGTGTGGGGAGCAAGGCAGGTAGAAATTTTGAGTTCACTGCATAGAGAGAGATAAGAATTGTGATGTGACCAGCCTTTAATTCTATGCCAAAGAACTTGCTTGGATTTTATCCTGTAGGTAACACCCAAAATGGGAGAAGTTGAAACCTGGAACCAAAAGGGTCAGTTTTACCTTTTAGAAACAATGCCCACAACAGGAAAAGGGACCGAAAAGTTGTAAAAACAGAAGCATAGAGGCTAATAGAGGAGCCTCTGGTACAGGAAAACATCCTTAAGTTCCTATGTTACCAACTGTGATTATCTAAATGGAAAACTTTCTCCTTTTTATAAAACAAGAAAAGGCTTACAAAACAACTCATTTTAGACCAATTTTTTGTAGATATTTGTGCCTTTTAAAGATTTGGATCTGCAAGAAAAAAAAGAAAATGGTCATTTTTAAAACATGAAGTGATTGTGACACGCAGAGGCATCATTTGTGTTCACTATTGCCTGGCATATTATGGGCAGTAAATATTAATTAATATGATTGTCCTTCATATTGGATCTTTTTTATATTATTCAGAAATCACCCTTAGCAATTTGTCATTTTTAATAAAAAAAAAAGTTGGTTTAAAATACTTAAAAGTAATCAAACTGAATTTATTTAAATTTTTTCTATAAATCAGACTTTTATTTAGTCAGGCTGCCCTTTACCCCAATTAATCCAAATCAGTGAGCTTTTACTGTAATTGAAAGTTGTACATTCTTGCCATTTCCACTGACCCTCTAAGAGCCTGTAATGACAATTGGAAAATTTCCAAGGTGCTGGTACCTTTAGTTTCTCCTTTACTCTTCTTACAGACAATAGAAGTTTGCATTGTTAAATTGAAATCTTCTCTGAAAATGTGCCCTCATATTCTCACCTTTTTTTTTTTAGAGGTTTTGCTATTTCTTAATACTGACTTTACCTAACAAATCCTTAAATGTATTTTATGTAAACTGCTTCTATTTACCATCTCCATTCATTTCAACTATCACCCACAGGGCCAGAGACCTAAGTCAACCTCAGCCTTCTCCCTCACTCATGCCATCATTTGTCAAACCTTGTTCAATCAACTACTGAAAAGCCTCTCAAATCTGTTGTTTCTACTCTAATTCTCCCCTCACTTCCTAACTTCAAACTCTATTTCTTGCCCAGATTGATATAACAAACCTCTTTCCAAAGGCTTCCCACCTCCAAATGCCATGGCTCTCCAATCCATCCAGAACCATTGCCCACTCTGTTTCTTCTTCTCTCACATGCACATCTCATTGGCTCTCCACTATTGCCAAACCCAAATCCAAGCTTTTTAGCATGACCCAAATGGCCTTTTACCATGTGGTCCCCAAACTCTTGTCGCCTATTTTCACACCTTTGTTACTTTTGCATATATTTTCCCCACTGTGTAAAATTATCCTGTGCCTAGCACCCCTCTTCAACCAGCAAACTCACATGCATCCTTCAAAGATAAGCTTAAGGGAGAAGGAAATGTAATACAGTTGTTACGAGCATGGGCATCTGTGCACTTAAACCTAGGTGTGAATCCAGCACTGACTCCAGCTGCATCCCAGCTCTACCACCCCCTGATTTTAGGATTTGTGGACAATTACTCAGTCTTCCTAAGCCTCAGTGTCCTCTGTAAAAGGAGAAACAGTAAACAGAGCATTGTTGTGAAAACCAAATAAGATTAAGTCTTTGAGGTGCTCAGTCCAGTGCCTGTAACATAGTAACTGTGCAGTAAAGAATGGCTACTACTTGACAATTTTATCTCTTCTGTGAGCTTCTCTCCCAGCCAATCATCATTTCCTTAAGTTAGAATTGATTGATTTTCATCTTGTGCTCTCAGAATGTTTTTTATCTACTTCTATACCACTTACCTTATTGGAGAATGCTTATTTCTTTAATAATAATCATGGTTAACCATTTATTCAGTACTTTCAATGTGTGTCACTTTTGTAAGCCCACTACATGTATTATCAAATTGGACCCTCCATGAGGGAGGTATATTATGAAATGTATATTAGTGACAAGGAAACTGAAGCCAAACAGGATAAGCCACTGGCCCAATGCTCCTCTGTCAGATGGCAGCAGAAATTGAAACTAGGCATCCTTGCTCAGAACATATTTCTTTAACTACTGTTCACATGGGAATATAAGCTCCTTGAGTACAGAAACTGTGTCCCTCACATCTCTATGTCATTAGTACATGCACAACTTCTACAGACAAAAGGGGTTGATTATGAGCTTCTGAAGAGCTGCTGCCTGTGATCCAAGACATACTGAAAACCCCAACCACAAAGGTCATCCATTCAAACTTGGTTTATTCTTCTGTTTCCAAACTCTATTCCTCCGCTTTGATCCAAGGGAAGTTCAGGGAATCTTATAATATTAAACCCGGCCCAATGTCCTGCCTGTCTACAAAGGAGGCAGTGAAGGGAGACTTCTGTGAGTTAAGAAGTACTTCAAAAGGTATGGACTATACCCAGTGAGCATTCAGGTCTTACATGTGTTTTATCACATGGATGAGTACAAAATTGTAATTGACAAGTTAATCTCAAAGAATGCTGTGCTACTGTAGAGAATATTTTCCTTCTTGGTAATTCTCCAAATTTAAGAAAACAGCATTCTGGAGAAAGCATACCTTCATATTTACATTCAGAGAGATGGGTATAAAGAACTTTTTTGAATTATTTAGTGGGAAATAGCATGCTTGTGAAATGTTAAGTTTTTACCACCTAAAATTACATTATATTTGATATGGGAATAGGATGGTATATAAAAGCCCAGCTACACATTTCATCATCTATTTCAGCTAGTTGTGCTCCTACTTCCATTTATAAAGTAAGCAGACATAAAATAACCAAGAATTGCTCTGTGTAGTTGGAAAAAAAATTGTGAGCCTTTATATTTGGGGCAAAATTTGTATCTGTATTGTGAGCATCACTCAATGAATCTCTAGTTTAAATAAACAATGCCTGCACACTTGCCTGAGCGTTTGCTGGGTCTGAGGTCATATCATCAGCATGTACACATTTGGAGCATTTCATGAACTATATGATGTCGGCAGGTCATTAATAAAAACTGAAAAAGTAAAAAGCCCCATAATTAGCTCTGGAGGTAACTTTGAATGTAACATTTTCACCTCAGATTCAACACCATTAAACAAAATGACTGGGGTTTATTCACTAATGTAGCCTGAGAACCATTCCACTATAGTTAAACTTTGCCAAATTGAGGGACACTCAAATAGCAATATGTTGTGATTCATCGAATCAAAGGCCACAGACAAATCAATAGAGATAGTTGCTGCATAAAAAATGATAATGAACAAATGTAACAATATCACCAAGGTTACCTTGAGAACAGCAAAGAAGTGGTTTAAAACCATCGACACAAAACAGGGTCAATATATCAGGCCTTAATGAAAAGCTCATTAAGTTTTTAGCAGATTTGGAAAAACTTAAATAAAGTAAATAAGTAATCACTGGGAGAAAACTATTTATCAAGGTATAATGTAAGGGTCTGGTCTTTTAATAGTATAAGCAACCTGAAATGCAACAGAACCCACTAGCAACAGGTTAAGAAGGGCTTAATATAGCCATTATAAAGTAAATTCTGAGGAACAGAAACCCAGTACAGCAAATCAGAGTCAATACAGATTCGCATTTAAAATCCTGAAAGCACATACTAGTCAAATGACAGATAAGGAATTACAGGATGTGAATTAGTCTAATTATTTTCTTATCTTAACTCTATTTGATTATTTATCTTTGAACAAAACCCAATCCCTTGAATAGATTATGATACATACCTGAATTTCTCAAGTGCCTCTTTGGACAATTTGTTAGCATAAAGAATGCATTAACAAGTTATCAATAAGCAACCCTTGTTGCTTATTCAAATACAAAGCATTCCACTGATGTACACTTAAATTGGTTCTTTAGGCAGTTGGTGGGAAACATACCTATCAAATGTTTTCCAATGGTAAAATTCTAAAATCATAAAACTAGAAGCTGTGTTTAAGATTGTTTAGTCCAAGTCTACCATCAATCACTTTCATCTTTTATAGTATCCATTTCTCAATATGTTAAAATGTTATATATCTAACAATGTGCTTTTCATATTGACTGTTTCATATGAGTGAGCATCTGTATTTTTTTAAAATTATTTCAACAGTAACAATAATAGAAAATTTCACCCAATATTTAAACATTTTTCTAAACTACAAAAATCACTATATGAAAAGCAACTATATAATAAAGTAAATAAACTTTCTTTAAAAAAATAAAAGTTGAACTTAAAGTTGATCAAGAATCTGAGTGTTAAACTCTTAGGAAAAGGCCACTAGCAGATTAACATCTTATCAACTGTGAGAGTATTTTTTACAGAAAATAAGAAATATCAATAATTTGCTTTGTGCTTGAGCAACACAGAATAAAAAATAATTTCCTACCTTAAAAAAGTTTATACTAGAATGCTTTGATTTTGAGCTGCTAAAACAATATGTAGCTTTTAGAAATCATTATTTAATACACGTGCAAATATGAATTTCTCAACTATTTTACCTCAGAATCTAGGTTTAATAATCACATTGGTATAGTTTTAGGGAATTCATACCCCTAAACAGAAAAAAGAATTGTAAAGACCTTCACAGCAAGAATAGAGGTGTTTATTTAAAATGTCAAAATAAAAGTTCTATAAATGTTATGAACCTGAATAGTCATCCAAATGATGACCATAGTGAAAAGTTACAGTTCCAGTTTATGGCATGGTTTCTATTCATCATCACAGAATCTGGGATGGTCAGCTTCCTTTTGTGTCGATAAACAGTACAAGGTCACCTAATAGCTTCTGAATTATTGATAGTTTTTAATAGAGCCCAATTTAGAAAAGAAACCCTTTCATGAGTACCATTCTATTTTAACCTACAAAATCCAAAGAAGATGCAAGGAGAGTAAGAGAAAGAGACAAGTTTGTTACAGCGTAATAAACAAAGATAATGCTCTTGCACATGATTGGCCAACCAACCCTTGACCTGAGCAGGACCACCTGGACACCCAGTTTACTGAATTTACTAAATTTTGCCTTTGAAACTTAATGTTTTTAAAGAACAGACTCCCGTACAGTGGCTCACTTCTGTAATCCCAGCACTTTAGGAGGCCAAGGCAGGCAGATCATGAGGTCAGGTTCAAGACCAGCCCTACCAACATGGTGTAATACCATCTCTACTAAAAATACAAAAATTAGCTAGGCGTGGTGACACGTGCCTGTAATCCCACATACTCGAGAGGCTAAGGCAAGAGAATCGCTTGAACCTGGGAGGCAGAGGTTGCAGTGAGCAGAGATTGTGCCACCACACGCCATTGCACTCCAGCCTGGCAACAAAGCAATACTCCATCTCAAAAGGAAAAAAAAAAAAAAGGGACAGACGCTGCCTCTGAGGCCTCTGTTCTGTTCCATTGGTTAAACCTCTGTTTTGGTACCAGTACCATGTTGTTTTGATTACTGTAGCCTTGTAGTATAGTTTGCAGTTAGGTAGCATGATGCCTCCAGCTTTGTTTTTTTGTTTGTTTGTTTTTTGTTTTTTTTTTTTTTTTTGGTTAGAATTTACTTTTCTGTGCAGGCTCCCTTTTGGTTCCATATGAAGTTTAAGGTGGTTTTTTCCAGGTCTGTCAAGAGGGTCATTGGTAGCTTGATAGGGATAGCATTGAATCTATAAATTACTTTGGGCAGTATGGCCATCTTCACAATATTGATTCTTCCTAACCACGAGCATGGAATGTTCTTCCATTTGTTTGTGTCCTCTCTTATTTCCTTGAACAGTGGTTTGTAGTTCTACTTGAAGAGGTCCTTTAGATCCTTTGTTAGTTGTATTCCTAGGTATTCTCTTTGTAGCAATAGTGAATGGCAGTTCGTTCTTGATTTGGCTCTCTTTAAGTCTGTTATTGGTGTATAGGAATGCTTGTGATTTCTGCACATTGATTTTGTATCCTGAGACTTTGCTGAAGTTGCTTACCAGTTTCAGGATATTTTGGGCTGAGACAATGGGGTCTTCTAAATATAAAATCATGCCATCTGCAAATACAGACAATTTGTCTTCCTCCTTTCCTAATTGAATATCCTTTATTTCTTTTTCTTGCCTGATTGCTCTACCTAGAACTTCCAATACTACATTGAATAGGAGTGATGAGAGAGGACATCCTTATCTAGTGCCAGATTTCAAAGGGAATACTTCTAGTTTTTGCCCATTCAGTATGATATTGGCTGTTGGTTTGTCATAAATAGCTTTTATTATTTTGAGACACATCCCATCAATACCAAGTTTATTGAGAGTTTTTAGCATAAAGGGCTGTTGACAACCATCTGATCTTTGACAAACCTGACAAAAACAAGCAATGGGGAAAAGATTCCCTGTGTTGGGAAAATTAGCTAACCATATGTAGAAAGCAGAAACTGGACCCCTTCCTGACACCTTACACTAAAATTAACTCCAGATGAGATTAAACACTTAAACATAAGACCTAACACCATAAAAACCCTGGAAGAAAACCTAGGCAAAACCATTCAGGACATAGGCATAGGCAACGACTTCATGACTAAAACACCAAAAGCATTGGTAACAAAAGCTAAAATCGACAAATGGGATCTAATTAAACTCCAGAGCTTCTGTACAGCAACAGAAATAATCATTAGAGTGAACCTGCAACCAACAGAATGGGAAAATTTTTTTGCAATCTACCCACCTGACAAAGGGCTAATTTCCAGAATCTACAAAGAACTAAAACAGATTTACAAGAGAAAAACAAACTCATTCAAAAGTGGGTGAAGGATATGAACAGACACTTTTCAAAAGAAAACATATATGACACCAACAAACATGGAAAAGTGCTCATCATCACTGGTCATTAGAGAAATGCAAATCAAAAACACGTTGAGATACCATCTCATGCCAGTTAGAATGGTCATCATTAAAAAATCTGGAGACAACAGATGCTGGAGAGGATGTGGAGAAATAGGAACACTTTTACACTGCTGGTGGGAGTGCAAATTATAAATTAGTTCAACCATTGTAGAAGACAGTGTGGCAATTCCTTGAGGACCTAGAAATAGAAATTCCATTTGACCCAGCAATCCCATCACTGAGTATATATATATCTGAAGGATTATAAATTGTTCTATTTTAAAGACATATGCACAGATATGTTCATTTCAGCACTGTTTACAATAGCAAAGACCTGGAACCAACCC
>CAUYQU010042435.1:0-10771 GCA_963574635.1 Cheracebus regulus
GCCCAGGAGTATGAGGCTACAGTGAGCTATGATCACACCACTGCACTACAACCTTGGTGGCAGAGTGAGATTCTGTCTCTAAAAATAAATAAATGGCATCTTAGCATTTGAAAATCAACAGAAGCAAGAAGGTCACTTTCAACTCCCTGACCCGCACTCTCTGGAAGCAGGTTATAAAATCTAGGAAGGATTTTCTGATCTCCCTCTAGAGAAGGTTATTTGACAGGTGCCTTCTAGAGAAGGTTATTTGAGAGGTGCCCTCCCTATACACAGAGAAGAGGTGCCCTCCCTACACACAGAGAAAAGCTGCCAAAGACCCAGAGACGCCAAGAAGAGTCTGAACAAACAGGCCTTGCTGAGTGTCCCTGGTTTATTACCATTAGATCTTCCTCATTTGTTCTCCAGTTACCCTTCTCCATGGATAATCCTTCTCCACTTTCCATCAAACCTAAGCATATAAATACACAGTTCCTTGTTTCTTTGGGTCTTCATTTCTGACAGCTCCTGTGTCACATAAAACTTGCATTAAATAAATGTACACGCCTTTCTCTCTTGTTAACCTGTCTTTTGTTACAGGGCCCTCAGCCATGAACCTAGAGATGGGTGAGGAAAACTTTTTTCCACCTCTGTATCTTACAAGGAAACCTTCTCCAAGGGGTCAATACCATTTAACACTTTTGGGATTTTATCATTCCTTATTGAGATGGGGACAAATAATAGGAGTCACAATTTTTAGAAGGGAAATGGGAGGCCCAGGGACCAGAGATGACCTTTCCAGAGACACAGTACCAAAGCAACACTGGAGCAGCACGATGTTCAGCCCCACAGGCTGAGGCTGTTTCCTGATTGAGCAGATGTGCCCATGGGTTAACTACCTTGGCCTTTGTCCTTTCACCCCCTCTTGCAGGTGAGCTGAGTCATCTCAGTGCCTCAGCTCCTTCACTGGACAGGTACTACAACCTCAGGGAAGTACTGTTATCTTCATCCCCATTTTATAGAGAAAGAAACTGAGGCATAAAACAGCCTTCCCAAGATCACACTGTGAGAGGCAGAGGATTGAATAAGGAGGCTTCAATGCAGAGTCACATCTCTGCAACACCCTCCACACTGCTTCTGGGCCATCTCTGCGACTCAAGGCATGATATAATGGGAAGAGCCCCATACTAAGCAGTAGGAGACCTAAGTCTTATTCCCGTTGGTCAAAGATTAGTGATGTGATCTCACCAAGTTTCTTGTTTTTGTATTTCTTAAATGGGAGATGGAATTAGATCAGTGGTTTTAACTGTTTCATACAAGAAGACCCATTTTTGTCAATTCTAGTGGGTACTCACACTTTGAAAACCATCATCTGTCAAAAGAATTGTATTTATTAACAATGACTTTGTTTTCCTTTTTTCTTTTAATTGTAAGTAGTTTATTTTGCCGGGAGTCAGACCTTATTTTCCCATAAGTTAACATAAGTTCATGAATTTCATGCAACCAAAAGTAATTGTCATTAACTTGTGCAGCTTTATAATTGGCTTTTTAAAATTTAAGTTCAGAGGTACATGTGCCAATTTTTTAACATAGGTAAACCTGTGTCATGGTGGTTTGTTGTATAGATTTCATTTGTTTTCCATTTTTAACTGATTGAGTCAAATGAGAGGTGTTAGTTTCAGCAAGGTCCTTTCTGACTCCTTTCTCTAGATTCCATTCTGTTTTTCTGTGTCACATTATTGATTATTTTTCTTTCTTCATCCTAGCCACCATATGTTTTTTAATAAGTCTACCTGTTTACTTGGTTTTGTCTATCTGGGCCTCTAGAAAGTAAACTTCTATATGGGCCAGGAACTCATCTGCCTATCCATCTCTGTATCTTCAGGTTCTAGCATCAAGTAGGTGTTTAATGAATTTGTTGAACTAAAGAATAAACTGATTTACTGGTATTGATGAGCCTGTTCACTCCTGCTATTATATGGTAAACACATCATTTCAACCTGGCTTTTTAAAGTATTGAAAGTAACTTGAACTCCAATTCTGCTTTTTAAAAGTCTGAACACTCCATGATGGAAATCACCTGATGGAATGACCTCTAAGATCTCGTCTGTTTCTGAAATTTCACTATTCGGTGGTTTCTCTTGCAAAACTGACTGAAGAGATTCTGTGAAGGCCAGGCAGTAGACAGTGTTCTTCCCCACAGAAGCAGTTCAGAGGGAGTCGAGGATGCTCAGGTGCCATCGACTCCAGACACGGTGATCCTCAAGGCCAGGTAGCTTAACTGCACTCATGATGGACAGATTTCTAGGCAGCAGAACGTCTCTCCCCTTGATGGTAAAAAGTCAATTTCCTGTGCCATTGCTAACCTACACCCTTTCTACTCAGTTAATGTACAGATTACAGAAGTGTGTGACTTTCTTTTCACCCTCTCATTCAGAGAAAGATGCTTGGATATATCCCTTTATGAAGTTAAACATTAGTCTTCTAAGACCTCACAAATGTTCTGGAAAGCCATGCATGTAGCTGTAAAGATAGAAGGAAGGCAGGATGGGACAAAAAGAAAGGCTGAATTATGGTGCCATTGCCATGGAGACCTCAACCAATCCCATGGGACTCTGAAGCTGGGAATGATCCTTCTTAGTTGTCCCAAACTGACCTGAAGATCAAGCCATTGGCTCACCATATCAGCCTTGCCTTAGCCCCTGACCGCCCCCATAACCTCGAATGAGGCAGCAACCTGGCTGAAGCCAAGTCCCTTGAGGAGCACAGCTGTGAGCTCTTTGTACCTGGGGGATGGGAACACAGGTCCTGGAAAGGAATCCAGAAGGAGCATCATGGTATGTCTCTTTCAACTGAGGCTGCTATCATATTCTAGCATGCTTGATTTGCCAGAATGGAAGAGAACAATTGGCCTAGCCAGGACTGTGTTGCATTTAGCAAAGCATGAATTAAACTACAAATACAAATGACCTGGCCCTCCATTAGCCAAGTTTCCTAACAGAGCAACCACTCCAAAAAATAAGCACTAGAGGAGTGATGCCACCACCGTCTTGGGAGTGAAAGTCCCTCGCAATTGCCGACTGTTGGAAGGACTGGAACAAAGCCAGAAAGGAGTAGGTGATGGCACAGATGGCTGGGGTCTAGAAGACAATGAAGACATGAAACTTACAAGACAGACAGGGAGGATAACTGGGGCTCCAAGAACAATTGATGAAAACTGAATATACAGCCTTAAAATAGAATGTGGACCTAAATACCCAGGAACACCCTACTTTGTAAGATTTGAAACAAAATTTAATATGAATGGAGTTAAGAGTTCTAATGGAGTTGTGGACCAAGAGCCTTATCAGTGCTAGCAAAATGGCAGAATTCATATAGCATCAAAGTGGTTCTGCTGGTGTGAGCTGGCTGAAGGATACAAAACAAATTTAAAAAATAAGAGATACAAAGTTGTTTTGCAAGAGCTTCAGCATCTAATGATGTCTAAAGAAAATATGAAACTCCCTCAGCTACCTGAAGGGCACTGTGGTAGCAGTTATCAAAAAGTAAAACCACAGGGCCTTCCCCACTTTCCTCATTCAATTTAAGCAGTCTGCATTTTTCACAGAGATATATTTTCTAGGTACATCTTGTAGACCTGAGAGTACTGGAAAGAAAACTTCCGTTCAAAGGAAATGTATCTTAAGATACTGTAAATGATACTTTTTGTCCATTTGAAATATATAAGTTGTGCTATAACAAATCATCATGTCAAGTGTAACCACTGTTCACATAGTTGAGCTTCTGGCATCAAGAAAGTCCATTTAAATGGATTCCCATGACAACTGGTGGGACACATCTAACTCAACTGTAAAAACACATCACACAATCACCTTGCTGTTGATGGCATGGTGTGGGGTCTCTGCCATCTCCCCCTTCCCCTCCTCCACCCCCCCTGCAACAGCCCTCTAGCCTGGGGGAGCTTGTTAGAGCAGATGGGATGATTTAGGGTTGCAGCCTGTGGAACTACTGCTGAGGATGTGGGGTGCTTTGCCTGCATCCCTGCTTTTATTCCTTAAGTCTTAAATGATGCCCCTTCCAAGCCATCCTCTCGTCCCTACACTCCTCCCACTCCCACTCTTGCCAAAGCACAGATTGTAACTCCTCCACTCCCCTCTGAGATTGGCCTGTGGTGAGGAATTCAGGGATCTCCCCGCATCTTCTCTCCCTCACTTTATCGAGGGTGCTGTTTTTTCCTCCCCCTTCCTCAAGTCCCTTTTTGCACTGACACCACCCAATACTTTCCATGACACTTTCCTTGCTTTGGCCAGAAGCCAGGTAAAGTTGGAATGAGTCTCTGACTTCCCTTGCTTAGTTTTGGAACTGCATTTATTCACTTGTCACCAGCCTGGGAAGTATCAGGTCCTCAGCCCTGCCGCCCTGTGCTGTCATCATCAGCTGATGAGATTTTTTGGCTTGGATTTTTATACGGTGAAAAGAACAGTCAACCAGGGTTACTCAGACCTGCCAGCTCTGAGTCTTTGTTAGTTAAACTTGGAGAAAGGCCTCATGAAGACATGTGGAAGCACATATGATCCCTCTGAATTGTTTCCTTATTTCTTCCTCAACTTTTAAAAATTGAAGAAGTTTTAAACAGGGCTCTATCTGGTCATTGTTGCAATCCATGCAACAATGGAATCTGGCAGCTGGAACATAAAGAACTTTGAATTCAGCACATCCTTTGGTTTTGGTGGTGCTGCATCTCAAGATCTTCAGCAGTGATTAAAGAATTCAGTGTGCACAGCAGATCCTGGAAACTGATGGGTTTGACTTCCTGGCAAAGGGCTGCATTTTTCCACTTTCTGTTCAGGACCACTAAATGCTGAAGTGTGGATACATACCAAAATAGAAGCAATTCATTGTGTACCGAAAGAAAACAAAAAGCAGCACTAGAGGAAGGTTTCCTAACACTTGTCTCTCACTCTCTCTCTCAATCTCTCTGTCTCTCCCCCCACCTCCCTCTTCCCACTCCACCCACCTCTTACCTTCTTTCTTTTGCTTGTCCTGTTCTGTTAGTTTTATTCTTGAGCTCAGCTGTTAGAGGCAGCCTTTGATGGATATGTGGTTGGTCCTTTCAGCTCCCCCTGGAGAAGGATGCTCAGGTGCCATTGGACTCTAGACACGGTGATCCTCAAGGCTAGATAGTTTAACTGCATTAATGATGGACAGACTTTGAGGCAGCAGAACACCTCTCCCCTTGAAGGTAAAAAGTCAGGGAGGGATGAGGCTTGGGACAGGGAGAGATGAGGCTTGGGACAGGGAAGGATGAGGCTTGGGTGAGGAAAGGAAGTGAGGAACTTAAAGGGATGGAGGGATGGGAAGGAGAAGGAGTCCTCTTTTTGAGTCAATAGTCAGAATTCTTTTGCTGACCAGAAGCACACATATGGTGGCTGTTTTAAGTAGAAGGAAATTACCCAGTCTTCTGAGGATACAGAATTTAAAGTTGACTGAGGTGGCACCCAAAGTTCTGTATTGCAGAAAGGGAGGCGTTCTGATCTTGCAGATGAAAGGAGTGTTTCTCTGATATCAAACAGCACAGGAAAAGTGTCCTGGGTTGTTTCCATTTGTCTCTACAGACCAATGAGTCATCCTGAAGAATTAAACTTACATTCAATGTTAGAAAGGTCAGGGGTGGTTGAAATTGTGCTGGTCTTGACTTCATGAGCTTGCTTTTCAGAACTCATAGGAACCTTGCCCACCCCCACTTTAGGTGGTCTCTACTTGCTTCTTCAATTCATTGACTAGTGAGCACTGCATGTCTCATGCTGAGTTGCAAAGGGGAATTTTTTTTTTTTTTTTGTTTCACTGTTTAAGGAATTTTTATTAAAGCAAGAATTTTATAATCCAAATTATGTTTCCTTGCTCAGTTTTCAATTCTGTTGCTTAAAACAGAACTGACATTTTGAGCTATTACATAGTAAAGAATTACAAAATTAAAGAAAGGAATGCTTTAAATTTTTACTTTGCTGAAAATTCTTTTTCCCAAGGTCTATAAAACATTAATTCATTTTTATATTTTACTATTTTTTGTTGTTGCTGCTGTTTTTAAATCAATAAGTAATCTAGGACTAGCATTAGACCTGGCATTTGCTCGGTATATAAGGTTCAAAGTTTCCTTTCCTTTTTTTTTATTTATCTTATATTTTGCAATGTTTTTCTTTCCATAATATTTAAAGTTTTTTGATGTTCAGATATTTTTCTTCAGTGAAGCACAAGTTTCTTTTCGTGGTCCCTGATCAATTTTAAACAGCTGGAACACCGGTGGCACTGTTAACGGCTTTCTGGGCAGCCTCTTTAGCTTGGTGGGCGTGTAGTTCAGCTACAGCTTCATCAACCTTAGAACGGAGTTACTCTGGAGACTCAAGCATATGAAGAAGTTCTGAATTATCAATCTCCAACAACATGTCAGTGATTTTACCAGCAAGATAAAGGTGCATGGCTTGAATCAGAGGAAACAGCCGTTCACCCAACATTTGCTTTTGCTCTTGAGGAGGGGCAGATGCTGACATGGAAGCAGTCAAAGTTCTTTACCTTGTACATGAACAGCATGCTATTGCATTGTAACTTGTAGCTGTGCATTAAGATGTTGCTGAGGATTGCAGACTCCCGCAGCATATTTATACTGTGGAATGGTGCGGACAGCAGGAGGAGCTGCAGCAGCTGCAGCAGCAGGACATGGACCCATTGTCTGTGTTGATGTGTTAGCAACATGCTGTGTTGACATGACTCGTGGAACCTGTGAAGAAGCTGGTCTCATAGTACTACATGGTGGTCTAGGAGCAGCTGTGCAGATAGCACCGGGCATATTTTGGAATGGATGAGGTCTGGCACCCTGAGCAGTCCAGCGAGGACTTGGTCTTAGTTAAGCAATTTGGCTAGGAGGATAGTATGCAGCACGGTTCTGAGTCTGTGGGATAGCTGCCATGAAGTAACCTGAAGGAGGTGCTGGCTGGTAGGGGTTGATTACAGGGCTGGGCACAGCTCGTACACTTGCCATTCTCTGCATATACTGGTTAGTGAGGTGAGCCTGGCGCTCTTCTTTGTGCTGAGCTAAAGGTACATACAATGGCTTTGTGGCCACAATTCTACCGTTAATTTCTGTAACTGCTTTAGCAGCTTCTTCTGGGGAGGGGAAACACAAAACCAAACCCTTTGCTGTGACCACTCTCCATCATAACCTTTGCACTAGTGATTGTACCAAATGGAGAAAACTCTTTACAGAGACGTTCATCATCAATACCATCATCAAGATTTTTCACATAAAGATTAACAACCTGGTATCTGGTGATCCTATCTTGCTTCATCTGTTCAAATTTGCGTTTAAGTTCCGTCTGCCATTCCACCTTTTTCTGGGCTCAACCAACATAAATTTGTTTTCCATTGAGCTCCTTGCCATTCATCTCATCCACAGCTTTCTGTGCATCCTCATGCCTTTCAAAGCTTGCAAATCCAAATCCTTTGGATTTTCCACTTTCATCAGTCATTACTTTCACATTAAGGCAGGCCCAAACTTGCCAAAGAGATCCTTAAGGCACTCATCATCCATGTCGTCTCCAAAATTCTTCATGTAAACATTGGTGAACTCTTTTGCCCTAGCTCCAAGTTCGGCTTCTCTTTCTTTACGAGACTTAAATCGTCCAACAAATCTAATAAAATATACAAGGACTATAAAATTAGATTCTATTCTATAAAGTTCAGATCAATTATGCCTCAAGGTTTTCTTATTGTTACTGAGAATATTCAGAATCTCTAATAAAAAGCACACTACAAAATAGAAATAGGGCTATAATTTAAGATATGACACCATGAAATATATAAATAAACCTCGTAACTACAATCACAAAAAAAAACCCACTTCTTTTAATATACATTTCTCTCTTCTCTAGCTAACCCAAGGTTAAAGGGATCACTCCCATCAATATAAATGAGTGGAAATGTATGTGTACCATGCCAATAAAAAGACCTCTAGCAAATTTAAAACCTTTCATTGCTGTCATTTCAAAGTGGCCCTTGTGCTTTCTCTGCCATCTCCTAGATTAAGAATTTAAACTTCCCAATCCTGTACTCTAACACAGAACAGCCCGCTTAAGTGTACATTTTCAACAAAATGACACTAAAACTCAATTTTTCCTTAATATTAGTAATTCGGAACAAGGATCACCAGGCTAGGCACAGTAATCCAAACACTTTGGGAGGCCAAGGTGGGATGATCACTGGAGGCCAGGAATTTGAGATCAGCCTGGCCAACATGGTGAAACTCCATCTCTACTAAAAATACAAAAATTAGCTGGGTGTGGGGATACATGCCTATAATCCCAGCTACTTGGGAGGCTGAAGCATGAGAATCGCTTGAACCCAGCAGGCAGAGGTTGCAGTAAGCTGAGATTGCACCACCGCACTCCAGCCTGGGCAACAGAGCGAGACCATGTCTCAAAAGAAAAAAAAAAGGGTCACTGAATAAAAAGAAGGTAGCACATGTGTCATAGCATATTGTAATACACAGCAAAGTAGAAGGAAAAACCATCTTCCATAATTTCATCCTAATCATCTAAATCTCCTTATCTCTAAACTAGCTTTGGAACTAAAAAGTAAATAAAAATAATTTCCTTATTGCCCCACAAAATATGGTTGGTCTTCGCCATGTTATTAGTTTCATAAATGTTCTCAGTGGTAGCTTATTTTATTGTAAGCATCACTTTCTGCTTTGTAAATGCTGCTGCAACTTTTTTTAAGAGACAAGCTCTTGCTATTTGGCCCTGGCTGGAGTGTAACATTATTCACAGCACACTATAGCCTTTGGCGCAAGCATCCTGCCTCAGCTTACCAGTAGCTGGGAATGAAGGCACACTGCAGAAAAGCTGCAACTTTATGAAAGACACTTTGTGCGTTTGTTCTTAGGACAGTTACAAATTTCCAAAAGGATTATATCACCTTTACTCAAAACAGCAATATATCATTCTTTCCTGGATCCTGCCAGTGTTGGGCTTGTTTTCTTTCTTCCTAAAGCACTGCTGACAGGCATTTGTGAGTTTTATAATGTTCTAAGTCTCTCAATTTAAAGACTATCTAAAAGAATTAGCTTCGGTAAAGATTGCTCATTATTGAGGAGTTGCTAGTTTTCTTACAGACTTGTATGAGTATTACAAGGTCTTTCTTCAATCATAGAATTGGCTTAGATCTTAATGCATCTAACACACATTCAAGAGTTATGTAGTTCTCTTAAAAACCAAATCTAATGTGCATACCAACCATCATTGCCATTTACACAGCAACAAGAATGCACAGCTCGTGACCTTATTGCGAAACCTGCCCAGATTAAGTGTAATCTACTGGCATTAGGGATAAAAAGATTTAAGATTTGTCATTCCTTTGACAAATCAGAAAATCTAATTTTTTTTGTAGACACATCTCAGCAGCAGGAAAAAATCTGTGAACTAGTAGAAACAGCCTTATGCAAAAGGTTTTATCAGTGACATTAACTTTAAAACTTACAACTTTTAAAAACTAGTATATTTCAAGAAAAATTAAGTATACTTCAGGACAGATAAACCTTGAAAACCTGATTTAATTCCACTTATTTTTATACTTCCATCAATAAATTACAGCAGTATCAGCAGAAAGCGTGGGCTCTGAATTCATACTGGGTTATGTATCCCAGATCACCTGTATTAACAGTACATAAAAGCAAATTATTGAGTTTTCTCACCTATAAAATGAGCTAATTTTACCAGTATCTCAGGAATTATGAATATTAAGTTTGTCTGGATTCCTGATTTTTCACTAATGTACTCATTTTGAAAAAGCTTCATATTCCTGTTTAGCTATCTTCTGTTTTCCTTTTGGTTTGAATGTTGATCAATTATGTTAAGCCTGTTATTTGTATGTTACACTTAATGTGTAGAAAATTCAATTATAAAATCAAGATTAGCTAATTAATCTTCACTCTTGAGTACAACTACCTTAACTTTTCTTTTTTGTTGTTCACCTTTAAAATATTTTTATTTATTTATTTTTTTTAAAGACGGGGTTTCACCATGTTGGTCAGGCTGGTCTCGAACTCCCGACCTCAGGTGATCCGCCCGCCTTGGCCTTCAAAGTGCTTGGATTACAGGCGTGAGCCACCACGCCCAGCCAAATATTTTTATTCTTTATCTTATGTGTATCTAACTTTTCCGTGACAAATATATTAACTTTTAAAATGAATGGATTTGGAACTATTAAAAATAAGATTCTAGATATTTATACTTACACTTTGCGATCATTTAGGAGCATTCCATTCATTTTTTCAATAGCTCTTTCAGCTGCTTCCTGCGTCTCAAAGTGTACAAATCCGTAGCCCTTGGAACCATTTTCATCACAAACCACCTAGGGAAAAACATACCCATTTTTCTTTATTTGCTATTGATTTAACATTTGTTAGTGTTGAAAGACAATCTGTTAGCCATCTAACCTGGATATTTGTGAAATAGAAATATCCATTACAGCACAGTTCCTATTTCAAGCACTAAACTAAAAGTAGCTCAACAATGTAAACATGTTTACCGGACATTTTTTGGCTTACCTTACATGAAAGGATGTTACCAAAAGCAGAAAATGTATCATACAATGCCTTATTATCAATGGATTTGTCCAGATTTTTAATGAATATGTTGCCCACTCCACTTTTTCGAAGTGATGGATCACGCTGAGACCACATGATGCGTACTGGCTTGCCCTTTATAACATCAAAATTCATGGTGTCCAAAGCACGCTCCGC
>CAUYQU010042437.1:0-16663 GCA_963574635.1 Cheracebus regulus
GCAGTGTTTGGTTTTCTGTTCCTGTGTTAGTTTGCTGAGAATGATGGTTTCAGCTTCATTCATGTCCCTGCAAAGGACAAGAACTCATCTTTTTTTAATAGCTACAAAGGGCTAATATCCAGAATCTACAAAGAACTTAAATAAATTTACAAGAAAAAAGCAAATCAATCAAAAAGTAGGTGAAGAATATGAACAGACACTTCTTAAAAGAAGACATTCATTCGGCCAACAAACATATGTGAAAAAGCTCATCATCACTAGTTATTAGAGAAATGCCAATCAAAACCAAAATGAGATACCATCTCACTCCAGTTAGAATGGTGATCATTAAAAAGTCAGGAAACAACAGATGCTAGAGAGGATGTGGAGAAATAGGAATGCTTTTACACTGTTGGTAGGAGTGTAAATTAGTTCAGCCATTGTGGAAGACAGTGTGGTGATTTCTCAAGGACCTAGAAATAGAAATTCCATTTGACCCAGCAATCCCATTACTGGGTATATACTCAAAAGGTTATAAATAATTCTATTATAAAGACACATGCACACATATGTTTATTGCAGCACTGTTCATAATAGCAAAGACTTGGAACCAATCCAAATGTCCATCAGTGATAGACTGGTTAAAGAAAATGTGATACATATTTGTTTATTAAAAATGACTTGTGAATTTGAAATTCAATTTTTTTTAAAAGTAGGCATTCGTAACTGAGAACTTTATTTATCTCAGAGATTGTCCATAGAAATTACACTTTAATATCCTCCTTGTAGAGAAAACCAGACTGAAGATACAATAAGTAAGATACCTTGCCTGGATAACACAGCTAGTTAGTAGCAGAGCTTAGATTACAATAAAGATCTCTGAATTCACAGTTCTGTGTTTCTTTCACTTCACAACATTGCTACTTTTCTTTCTTTATCTTTGGTCCTGTTCCTCCAGTTATAAGTATAAATTAAGATAAGTCCTATTCAAGCATAACTGGAAATAAATTGGAATAAAATTTGAATAATCTAAATACATGTCGTTCTAAAACATTTAAATATACAGAATATGTCTTGAAATAAAATGCTTTTAAAAATGTTTAGAAATTAATTTTTTCAAACATCTCATACCTTTTTTTAAAAGGAAAACATATATGCATTTCATTTTTTATGGCATCTTCTTTTTTATAGTAAATCATTACAATACAGTCTTGATATTTTTATCTGTGAAATATTATAGGTGATTTCAACCAAAAGATGGCCCATATGTATAGCACCTGTACTGACCTAATTGACAGTTATGGCTCATTTGTAAGTTTTATAACCTAAGGGTTTAAAATTTCACTGCAAAGGCTCTAACATGCTTTGGCATCAGAAAAATCTATGGAAAAGTCAGATGACTTTTTATAGATTATAGAGTAAATAACACTCATTTAAAATAATATGAATTTCAGTACCAGAGATTATGTAAATGTTAGAGATCTCTTTTTTCAAAAAAAAATTGCTTAAATTGCTATCACAGTTATCATTTTTGGTAACAGTTCTGATTTGTAAGAAGTTAAAAATAGCATACTGTAAATGGTTGTTGAGTGCATTTGCTTAACAGAAAGAATATTGAGACCATTTAACCTCTATTGCCTCATCAGTGTCTCCATTTCTTTTAAATTACATTCATTATTATAATAAACATTTCAGATGAAATATTCAATGGGTAACAAATTATTGCTTTTATAATTAGCATAATGTAACAAAGCATTTAATTTTGAATGCTGTTTTTCTAGTTACTTATACTGTCCCTGGCAATTTCATCAATACATTCTACCTTTTGTTATATATATCATGTGCATAATGCTATTTATTAAAAATAGAACTTTTCTCAACTATATTCACTTTAAGACATGATTTAGAATACTCCTATTAGGGTAATGTCAAGCAATTCTCATGTTATTAAGTGGCCCTTACTGACAAAACTTTTAAAATATTTCTCTGCCTAACTACAGCTCATTGACCTACTTAGCACTGTGGGCCACAGATTATTCTGGAGAAGCAATTATTACTCTAAATTAATACAGTTTTTTTTTTTTTAGAAAACCCTTATATATTTTCTGAAACATTATCTATATCAATGCATAGTCTGGGAATAATTCCATTTGATTTTTTAAAAATCCAAGAATATGCAAAAGATATGATGCCCTTGTGATGTTGTGTGCAAAAGACATGATGTTTTCTGAGAAAGTAGAAGACAAATTTTGGAAGGAATCACTTTCTCAGTGAGGCAGCAAGGAAGGGACGATGGTAGAGACTACAGAATAAGCAGTCTTACAGCTGCTGATCTCAGTTGTCTAGGAGAAAGCAAATAATACGGAAACTCACTTATAAAGAAAGTTGCTATGACCTGAAACATGGCATTAATGGAAAGCTGCATCCAACAGTAGCAGACCACTCATCATTCTCAAGTTCACACGAAACATTCATCATGACTGACCACATTCTAGGCCATACAACACAGCTTAATAAATTTTAAACAATATAAATTATACAAGGGGTGTTCTCATAACGTAATAAAATTAAATTAGAAATCAATAACAGAAAAATAGCTTGGAAATTCCCACATATTTCATGATCAAACAACCTTAAAAATGAGGAGATCATGTCATTTTCATGAAACTTGAGGACATTATGAAGTAAGCTAGACACAGAAATAAGCTAGTCACAGAGAGAAAACTATTACATGATCTTGCTTACATATGGAATCACAAAGTCAAATGTATAGAGATAGAGAATAAAACACACAAATACAGATAGTTACATATAGAAATATACATAGATATTTATATATACTTGGGTAATCATATGCAGATGCATGTTTTGCCCTATCAGTGTAGAGAGCCTAGAAGCAGTGACCTTTGGCATCAACAAGCATATATAGTGGTCAGATTTTTGGTTTTGATTCTGTTCTGCAGTGAAGAGACCCAGATTTGTCTAGAGAAATGGCTGATTCTAGGATTGTGATAGGAAATACACAAAATTAGCCTCGAATATCTTGTAGTGCCAGAAAGCAAGAAAGTGCAAAAAATCTTTTTTTTTTTTTTTTTTTTTGGTTTATTCCTTCTAAAAAAAAGTGGGATACATTTGCAGAACATGCAGGTTTGTTACATAGGTGTATGTATACCATGGTTGTTTGCTGAACCTATTGACTTGTCCTCTAAGTTCTCTCTTCTTACCCCACCACCCCTCAACAGGCCCAGGTCTGTGTTGTTCCCCTCTCTCTATCCAATGTGTTCTCAATCTTCAACTCCCACTTGCGAGTGAGAACATGAGGTGTTTGATTTTCTGTTCCTGTGTTAGTTTGCTGAGAATGATGGTTTCCAGCTTCATTCATGTCCCTACAAAGGACATAATCTCATTCATTTTTATGGATGCATAGTATTCCATGGTATATATGTACCACATTTTCTTTATCCAGTCTGTCATTGGTAGGCATTTGGCTATTGTAAATAGTGCTGCAATAATCATATGTGTGCATGTGTCTTTATAGTAGAATGATTTCTATTCCTTTGGGTATATACCCAGTAATGGGATTGCTAGGTCAAATAGTATTTCTGGTTCTAGATCTTTGAGGAATTGCCATACTGTTTTCCACAATGGTTGAACTAATTTACATCCTAACAACAGTGTAAAAGCCTTCCTATTTCTTCACAACCTTGCTAGCATCTATTGTTTCCTGACATTTTAATAATCACCATTCTGACAGGTGAGAGATAGTATCTAATTACTGGTGAGAGATGGTATCTCATTTTGGTTTTGATTTGCATTTCTCTAATGACCAGTAATGCCCTAGAAGGAAACCTATGTAATACCATTCAGGACATAGGCATGGCCAAAGAGTTCATGACAAAAACACCAAAAGCAACTGTAACAAAAGCCAAAATTGACAAATGTGATCTAATTAAACTAAAGAGCTTCTGCACAGCAAAAGAAACTATCAACAGAATGAACAGGACACCTACAGAATAGGGAGAAAATTTTTGCAATCTACCCATCTGACAAAGGGCTGATATCCAGAATTTACAAGGAACTTAAATATATTTACAAGAAAAAAACAACCCTATCAAAAAGTGGGCAAAGGATATGAACAGACACTTCTGAAAAGAAGACATTTATGTGGCCAACAAAATATGATAAGAAGCTAAAATTCATTATTGCTGATGGTCAAAGGGACATAGAAGCCACCTGAAAGCCCCTCCAATAGCTGAAAGTTTCCCCAAATCTGAAACCATTTGAACCACAAAATAAATGTATTAGTATTGAATTACAAACTCAAGGTTTAAAGTAAATATCTATGAGTCTATACTGATATAGATATCATTATTTAGATATAAATAAATCAGTGATATCTATATCTAAATATAAATAACATAATATCTTAATGTAAATTATATTATTATATATTTTTATTTACATATATACTACTTACCTATAACATAATATTATAAATATAGATATAGCAGTGATTTATCTATATCAGTGTAGACCCAAGGATATTTATACCTTGATATAATAGATATACTTGATGTAGAGACCAGTGAAAAAGAATAATAAATATTGTAAAATCTCTTTTAAATTATATGTACAATACAAAATCAAAGTGTAAAACTGCATGTTAGATTTTAATGGAATAGATAAACTTTGAGGAAAATAAAACTTTCCAAACTGACCTCAGAAGAGATAGAAAAGTTTAAAGACATTTGCTTCATAGAAGAAATAAATTTGACAAACATAGACTACTCATAAATGACTGGACCTAAACATTTTAATTGATACTTTATGAATATAAAAGTATATAAATGTAAAGAAAATATACAAGAAACACTGTGCAGTCATAATCCAGCTTAAGAAATGAAATATTAGTGGTGGAGGCTCATAGACTGTGTGGGAAAATGAGAGTAAAACATTTCAGACTCTAATTTGGAAAAATAGCAGTAATCTCTGGAATTTCCATGACCACATATAAAGGAGTCATAGACATATTTAGTTTTTGAGAGTAAACTGGTAGAATATTCCAGCTTGGGAAGATACATGATGGTGACCTTACCTTGGCAATTTACATGTGTAATGGCTTCCAGGGAAGAATGAGTTGTTGACTTGATCTTGAAGTACAGTGGAAGTACCATAGGATGGATGGCCTCATACGGGTGAGTTTAAAGTCAGTGAGATAGGGGAGAATGAGTGGGAAGGTCATACAGGGTAGAATGGCAAGCCCAACAATTAACTTGTAAATATCAAGGAATTTGTTCATATCATCTGAGTTGTCAAATGTATGAGCATAATGCATTTATAGCAGTTCCTTACTCTCTTCATAGTGGCTTCAGGATTTATGGTAATATCCCCTTTTCATTCCTGATATTAGTGATATGTCTTCCTTTTTTCTCTGTCTTTCTAGAGTTTGTCAATTTTAGTAATATTTTAAAGAACAAGATTCTGTTTAGGTAATCTTCTGTATTGTTTTTCTTTTTAGTTACATTAATTTTCTGTTTTCATGTTTGTTATTTCCTTTCTTCTGCTTGCTTCCTTTTCTAGTATTTTGAGGTAGAAGTTTAGGTTACTGATTTGAAATCTTTTCTTATTTTGTAAAAGAAATTTTAATTTGTATATTTAAGGTAAACAACATAACATTATGATAGATATACATACAGTAAAGTGGTTACAATAGTGAAACAAATGAACATATTCCTCATCTGAAATAGTTACTCATTTTTTCTTATGGAAAGAATACCCATAATCTACTAATTTAGCAAAAGTCCTGAATACAATCCTCTATTATTATGTATAATTCTTATATTGTACATTAGATCTTTAGACTTACTCATCAGAAATATATTTTGAATACCTTGACTATATCTCCACATATCCTTTTGCCTACATGATCCCTGGTAACCACTGTTTTATTCTCCATCACTGTATATTTGACTTTTAAAAAAATATTTCACATATAGGTGAGATAATATAATACTTTTCTTTCTATATCTGGCTTATTTCACTTACTAAAATGTCCTCCAGGTTTTTCAGTGTTGTGGCAAATGATACTATCTGCTTCTTTTTAAAGGCTAAATAAAAATCCATTGTGTGTGTACATGTGTGTATATATATGTGTTTTTATATATAATATTTCATTACATATGTGTATGTATATAATAATGAATTTTAATTAGTCTTTAAAAAGAAGGCACCTATATCACAGTCTTATTCATTTATCTATTGAATGTATACTTAGGTTGTTTTCATATGTTGGCTATTGTAAATAATGCTGCAGTGAACATGGGAATATAGATGTCTTTACAAGGTGATGACTTTATTTCCTTTGGAAAATGTACCTAGATGGAGGAATTGCTGGCTCATTGCTAATGTAGATATTTAATATTATAAATTCTCTTCTCAGAACTGCTTACACAGTGTATCACAGATTTTGATTTGTCTCAATTGAATTTGTATTCATTTAAATATTTAATAAAACTTTTTAGAGATTTCCTTTTTAAAAGTGTGTTGTTTCATTTCATTTTATTTAGAAATTTTCTCTTGTCTTTTGATTATTGAGTTTAGTTTAATTTCATTTTGATAAGAGAACATGCTTTGTGTGGTTTCAATTACTTTTAATATAGCAAGAATTTTGTATAGGTATGAATACACAGAAACTAAAATAAAAAACACAGTATCATTTATAATTGTTCCAAAAAAGTAAATATTTAAGTAGACACAACAAAATCTGTACAGGATCTGTGTGTTTAAAATTACAAAATCCTGATGAAAGAAATCAAAGACATAAATAAATGAAAACATGTTATATTCATGGATTCAAAGATTCAACATATTAAAGATATCCCGTTTCCCCAAACTAGTCTTTAGGTTTAATGCAACTTCTATTGAAACCCCTGCAGTTTGTTTTTAAGATAAAGAGCTGCTTCTTCTAACACATATATAAAAAGGGTATAGACGCTAAAATATTCCCAACAATCATGACAAAGAAGAATAAAGTGGAAGATATTATTCTACCTGAAATTAACTTTTACTGTTTAGCTACAGTCATCATATTATTGCCAGAGGTAGACACACAGATCAATGGAACAGAAAATAGAAATGAAAATAGACCCACACTAATATCCTAATTGATTATTGACAAAGGAGCAAAAGTATTTCAATGGAGGAAGAATGTCCTTTCCAGAAATGGTGCTGAAGAAATTGGACATCAATAAAGAAAAATGAAAATAAAATAAAATGGCCTGAACTTAAATGTCACATCTTATGCAAAAAAATAATTCAAATGGGATTACAGACTAAATGTAAAATGTAAACCTATCAATAGGAATAAACACAGAGAAAATCTTTGGGACTGATGTCTAGAAACGAAGTCCTTGGACTTGAAACCAAAAGCGTAATCCATAAAAAGGTAAATTCATTAAATTAGACATATTCAACATTAAAATGTTTTACTTTGTGAAATCGCATGTGAAGAAGACTAAAAGAAAAGATGCAGACTAAGAGAAAATATTTGCAAGCCTCATACTTAAAAAGAACTCTCATCTAAGCTAGATAAAAAAATTTTCAAAATACAACAAATAACAAACAATTTAATTCAAAAATAAACACAAACATCAGCAGAAATTTACCAAAGAAGATATGCAGATCCAAATAAGTACATGAAAAGATATTCAATATCATTATCCACTAGAAAAATTCAAATTAAATTCAGAACAAGACATCACATATACCTTTCTGAATGACTAAAATATAAAGTAGTTACAATGCCAAATGCTGGTGAGAATACAGAGAAGTTGGCTCACTCATACATTTGTAGTGGGAATGAAAAGTAATGTAGCTACTCTGGAAAACTGTTTCATGGTTTCTATTAATAAACTAACCTAAACATAGCACTACTACATAACCCAGTGATTTCAGTCCTGGGCATTTATCCCAGAGAAATGAAAATTTGTGTTCTCATAACAATCTGTACCTGAATGATCATAAAATGTTTATTTGTAACAATCAAAAGTTTAATCACCTCAGATTTCCAACTATGGGTAAATGTGACATGTGCATATCATGGAACACTACTCAGCAATAAAAAGGAATGAACTACTGATACACAAAACAACACAGGTAAATTTCCAGGAAATTATGCTAAGTAAAAATTATGAAAAAACATCCTCAATTGTATTAAGGGCATACTTCATTTATTTTTACCTTAGTTGTGCTTCACCGTTATTGCATTTTTTACAATTTGAAGGTTAGTGGCAACCCTGTATTGAGTAAGTCTATTTGGCACCATTTTTCTGATTGCATGTGCTCACTTCCTGTGTGTTACATTTTGCTAATTCTCCAAATATTTCACACTTTTTCTTTATTATATCTGTTACAGTGATCTGTGATTAGTGATCTATTATATTACTATTATAATTATTTGGTGGTGCCATAAACTGTACCAGTATAAGATATCAAACTTTATTGGTAAATGTGGTGTGTATTCTCACTCCTCTGCCTATCAGCTCTTCTCCAATCTCCTTCCCTTTACTCAGGCCTTCCTATTCCCTGAGAATAATACTAATAATACAATAATACTAAAATTAGGCCAACTAATAACACCACAATGGCCTCTATGTGTTCAAATGAAAGGAAGAGTTGAACATCTCTCACTTGAAAACAAAAGCTAGGAATGACTAAGCTTAATGAGGAAAGTTTGTTGAAAGCCAAGATAGGCCAAAAGCTAGACTTTTTGTACCAAACAGTTAGCTAAGATGTAAATTCAAAGGAAATTAAAAGTACTATTCAAAAGTGAACAAATGTATGGTAAGAAAGTGAAACCAGCATTATTGCTGATATAAAGAAAGATTAGGTAGTGTAGATAGACCAGTCCTATTCCCTTAAGCCAAAACAAGGCTGGAGTAAGGCCTTAACAGGCTTTCATGCTGTAAGGACTGTGAGAGGTAAAGAAGCTGCAGAAGAAAAGTTGGAAACTATCAGAGGTTGGTTCATGAGGTTTAAGGAAACAATTATCATTATAACATAAAAGTAAAAAATTATAACATAAAAGTGAAAAGTGAAGCAGCAAGTCCCGATGGAGTAGCTGCAGTAACTTATTTAGAAGATATAGGTAAAATCATTAATGAAGGTAGCTACACTAAACAACAGATTTCCCAAGTAAATGAAACAGACAACTGTTGCAAGAAGATACCATCCAGGACTTTCATAGCTAGAGAGAAGTCAATGTCTGGCTTCAAAGCTTCAAAGCACAGCTAACTCTCTTGTTTAGGGTGAACATATTTGGTGACTTTAAGTTAAAGCCAGTTCTCAGATATCATTCTGGAAATCCTAAGACCTTTAAGCATTGTGTTAAATCTACTCTGCCCATGCTCTATAAATGTAACAAAAAAGCCTGGATGACAGCACATCTGTTTACAGCATAGGTTTACTGAATATCATAACCTCACTGTTGAGATCTATTGCTCAGAAAAAAGTTTCCTTCTAAAATATTACTTCTCATTGACAATGTACCTGGTCACCCAAGAACTTTGATGGTGATGTACAAGAATAATAATCTCTGATGGAACTTGGCAAAATTTTCTGGACAAGTTTTTACCACATTAGATGCCATTAAGACCATTCATGACCCATGAAAGAAGGCTAACAAATCAACTTTAACAGAAATTTGAAAGAAGTTGATTTTAACTTTCATGGGTAACTTTGTGGTTTTGACATTCATGGGTAACTCTGTGTGGTTCATTATTTCAGTGAAGGAAATAACTTCAGCTATCATGGAAATAGCAAGAAAAGTAGAATTGGAAGTGGAGGGTGAAGATGCAACTGAATTGCTGTGATCTCACAATAAAACTTGAATAGACGAGGAGTTACTTTTTATAGATGAGCAAAGTGAGTGGTTTCTTGAGATGGAATCGACTCCGGGTGAAGATGCTGTGAAGAGTTTTGAAATGACAACAAACAGTTTAGAACATTCTGTATATATAGTTGATAAAACAGTGAGAAGATTGTTTGAGAAGATTGACTCCAATTTTGAAAGGAGTTCTATTGTGGGTAAAAGTCTATCAAACAGAATCACATGCTAAAGAGAAATTTTCTTGAAAGGAAGAGTCAGTTGATAAAGCAAACTTCATTGTTGTCTTAAGAAATTGTTGCAGCCGCAGGAAACTTCAGTAAACACCAACCTGATCAGTCAGCAGCCACCAATATAAAGACAAAACTCTCTACCACCAAAAGGATTACAAATTGCTGAAGGCTCAGATAATGGTTAGCATTATATAGCAACAAAGTATTTTGAATTAAGGTGTATACATTGTTTTTTAGACATAATTCTGTTACACACATAACAGACTGCAGTATTATGTAAACATAACTTTTACAGACATTAGGAAACCAAGGATTTCAAGTGACTTGGTTTATGATATCTGCTTTATTGTAGTGCTCTGAGATCAAACCCCACAATATCTCTTAGATATGCCTATATACAGCATGACTGTATTTTATAATATTTTTGATATGACAGAATTTTAGAAATGGAGGACAGATTAGTGGTTACTGGGAATTAGAGATGGAAAATGTGGCAGAAAGAAGTTAGGTAACAGGATAAAAGCAGGAGGAGCATTACTGTTAAAACTGTTTATTATTTTGACTGTAGCAGCAGTCTCAGGTGAAAAGCTTCTATACAACTTAACACACGCACTCCAGACCAAACTAGAGAAATATGAGTAAGTTGATTTTATCAATGTCAATATCCAGGTTGTCAAATCATACTATAGTTTTCCAATCTACCTGTTTCCATCAGGGAAATGGGTGAATTGTGCAAGATTTTCTGTATATTATTTCCTGCAATTGCATTTAAAGGTAAAATGAGTCAATCAAAAAAAAAAGGAAAGTGAAGAAAAATCATATCCTGGGACACAAATTATGTAAACATATATATTTAACATGTCATGCTTTTGATAAGACTGCTCAATATCATATAATTTAATTTTTCCAAAATTTTCATGTTAAGTTCCTATGATCCAATAAATTACTAAAAACTATTTTTGGTTTCAGAACCTGAGAAACAAAAATTTAAGTCAGTAAATAAACTTCAACAAAGGAAGAAAACTTACTAGGGTTTACTAAAGTTGAATATAAAGTAGATTCTGAAACTACAATATGTTAAAAATGTTTTATTGGTGAATTGATTGATAGAATAGAAAGTGTAGAGAGAAATATACTCTTGAACTTTACATATTTTATCAGCTGGGAAAAATTATTTAATGGATGATGTTGGGACAACAGGATTATGTGTGTAAAATGCAAAGTTGAGACCAGGTGTAGTGGCTCACACCTGTAATCCCAGCACTTTGGGAGGCCAAGGCGGGAGGATCACGAAGACAGGAGCTCAAGACCATCCTGGCCAACATAGTGAAACCCTGTCTCTACTAAAATACAAAAAATAATTAGCCAGGTGTGGTGGCTCATGCCTGTGGTCCCAGCTACTTGGGAGGCTGAAGCAGAGGTTGCAGTGAGTGGAGATTGTGCCACTGCACGGCAGCAAGGCAACAGAGTGAGACTCTCTCAAAAAAAAAGGCAAGAAGTAAAGGAAAGCAAAGTCGAACCCTCTTCTACGATTTTATCAACCTCAAATTTTCAAATTTCTGAATTTATCTAAAATTAAAGATGATAAATTAAATCATAAAAGTTCCACAACTATGGGATGATTTTCTAACAATGTTGAAATGAATAAATATGAAACAATATTTAGATATCATAAAACTAAGGTTACATAAATTTAAAATACCTGCATGAAAGAAAATGTAAACATAAATGACAGAAGTGAGAAAATATTTCCAATTCATATCACATTAATAGGGCTAGATTCCCTAATTGTCAAATAAATTTGAAAAATGAATATGATATATATACTAGTTCAATATAAAAGCACAAAGAATATGAACAGGTAATTTAATTAAAAGGCAATTTTTATAGTTTCAAACACATAAAACTGATCTCAGTCATAATTTTTAAAATCACATTAAAATTATGTGATGCCATTTTTCATAGTTTGGTTAGGCAGCAACCAAATTTAGATATCATAATCTTAAAGGAAGTGGAAAGATAGGCACTAACTTGATTTTTGGAGTTCAATCATAATGCAATTAGAAATATTTATGCAAATTAGTATTTCACCTACCCTCTGATATAGCAGTTGTGCTACTTGAAATAATATATGAGATTTGATAATACCTAAATATGACACAGCTATGCATAGTTATGTATATGTATGTATACAAATGTGGCTGTTAAAAAGAATAAATTGCACATATGTTTATACATAAATTTCAAAACAATGTTAATTAAATAAATCCATGTACAGAATATTGTATATAGTGGACTGTTTTTGGCTATATAAGCACACATATGTGCATAAATGTAATACATGTTATATGCTTATATATATATATGTCTCCAATATCTTGGAGAGGATCTTCAAAAGCACCACCAAGGACTGTCAATAGTAGTTGTCCCTGGGAGAAAAAGGAGAAGACAGGGGTAGGGGTAAGGAGGGATTTGTTTTTCCATGTTGCATGTAGTACCAATGGAAAAATAGATAAAATGTAATTAAAATATAAAAAGAATTGTAAACATTAATTACTATCATTTGTACTTATATATTATTTAGTTTCAGTTAAAGTATTACTGTTTTACTTTGCTGTCTCTTAGTAAATGCAAAATATATTTTTAAAAATGTCCTTAATTTATATTCTATGAGAAATAATATCTTTGAACTAATTTTGACCTACTTGTTCTTTTCCTATTTTCATACTAGCAGATTTAAATAAATGTCACATTATTATGTAACTCTGAATTTAGATAACCTCTTTTTGTGCTTTTTAAAATTCTCTATAAACATTTAGAAAATATAGCTAGAATTATTTACAAAAGTAGTATTGCAATTTCCTGGACTGATTTACCTTTTGAACTTGCTTTCCTGAAAACATTCCTATTTATTATCATTAGTAAAAATCAACTTATTGAACTCATTTCTTTAACAAAATACTCTCCCTTTTTCACCCCTTTGTTTATATTTAGAAAATCCTTTCTCAACCGTGCCTCTCTCTACACCATTAAAAAATGCCTTGGATATATTTAATTAATTTTTTGTCATATATATAACTTCAACTCCAAAGTTAATTTTTTATCGTTATTTTGATCCTTATTGGATTGAGAGGAAAGGGTATCAGATACCATTTCTAAACAACTTCTGTGTAACTTGTTAGTCATCTAAAAATTCAAGATTGTGTGAAGATACTGTCTCAAAAGTAGGGAAACAATTTCTTTTCTATTTGAAGGTTTTCTGTTTCCCTTTATATCTGAAGGAAGATTTATTTATGTAGGCATAATCATCACCAATTCACAATTTTTTTTTAATAAAAAGTAAAGAAATGCCAAAGGCATGGCCCATGGGGGGAAAAATACTTGATAAAGTAGACTTAACTGAAATTATAAATTTCTGTTCTGCAAAAGACAATGTCATGAGAATGACAAGACAAGCCACAAAATGAGGGAAAAAAATTGTAAAAGATCTATCTAATAAGGCAGTTTTATCCAAAATATATAATACAAAGAGCTCTTGAAAGGCAACATTAAGGAAGCAAATGACCAGAATAAAAAATGAGCTGTAGATATTAACAGCCACCTCATCAAAGACAATATACAGATAGCAAATTAGCATATGAAAATGTGGTCTTTATCATATGGTATCATGGAAATTCACATTAAAACTACAGTGAGATACCACCACACACCTACAAGAATAGCCAAAATCCAGAATACAAACAACACCATATGCTAATGATAATTAGGAGCAACAGGAACTCTTATTTATGCTGGTGGGAAGGCAGCTAGTTAAGTTGCTTTGGAAAACAGTATAGCAGTTTCTTACAAAACTAAAAATAGTCTTACCATATGGCTGATTAATTGCAGTTCTTGGCAACTACCCAAAGAGGTTAACACAGGTCCTGTATGTATACAAGTCTTTGTGTGAGGCGTATGACTGTACAAAAATCTGTACACATAGGTTTTAGCAGCTTTATTCATAATTGCCAAAACTTGGAAGCAACCCAGATTTCCTTCAGTAGGTGAATGAATAAACTGTGGTACATCCAGACAATGGAATGTTATTCAGCACTAAAAATAAATGAGCTATCAAAAAATGAAAATAATCTTAAATGCATATTACGAAGGGAAATAAGTCAATCTGAAAAAGCTACATACTGTCTGATTTCAAATATATGACATTTTGAAAAAGACAAAACTATGGAGACAGTAAAAATACAGGTGGTTGCCAAGGGTTGGGTGAGTAGGGAAAAGAATGAATAGGCTGCACACAGAGTATCTTCAGGCCAGCAAGGATATACTGTATGATTCTATAATGGTGGATACATGCCATTCATTAAAATGTACAATAAGAATTAACCCTATGTACCATGAGCTTCGGGTAATTATGATATGTCAACATAGTTTCATCAATTGCAACAAATGTATTGCTCGGTTGGGGGATATTAATAACGAGGAAGACTATGCATGTGTAGAAGTGAGGATTGTATGGCAAATCTCTGTATCTTCCCTTCAATTTTGCTGTAAAGCCAAAACTGCTCCAAAAAGCAAACTTATAAAAGTTCATTGGAGGCATTTTCAAAAAGATGTTTAATCTTCTCTTTTCTCCTCTTTTTTAAATTGGCTGTCACCTTCATTGTACTTACATTCCATCACTTCTATGGAATGTTTTTTGCCTTTTCTATGTATTTACCATAAAGTAAGTGATTTCTTCAATATTCTTTTTGACTTCATTGAAATACTAGCATGGTGGCTATTTGATGATTAGTTTATCTTTCACATTATGAAGTATAGTCTTTCCTTTATAATATATATCCTCTTTAAGTTAATAATTTCAACGATACTGCTTTTGAGACACACAGCTAGTTTTATGTATAAATGTAAGAATTAAAATTTAATTCTTGAATTCTACTGTTCTTTCAAAGGGTTCAATTACTAGTCTTGAATTTTTAAAGATATTAAAATTGAGATAATGTGGAAAACTTTATTTAAAAAATATATTTTGGATGTAGCCTAAAATATTGGTAACAATATGAACTTAGGAAGATAAACTAAAGGACCCTGTCAGGGTTGATGCAATGTACCCTTTGCAGACAGACCATTTTCTCTTCCTGGGAAAGTAGCATGGACATATTTTCCAATATCCCTTGTAGTTCAGTTAGAAGCCATGTGACTTTCTGGATAATGGAATGTGAACTGCAGTGATATAAGCCAACTTCAGCCTTGAAACCTAAAATCATTTTATACAATGTTTTATCTCTTTCTTCATCTCCTAGATACATTATCCTCTCTGTATACATGTATTTCAGATCACAAAGCTATAAGATGAGAGGAGTCCATGTTGTTAAATCACTTTTGAGGAACACCTGAACCCATTGAAACACAAGATGTGTGAGAAATCAATCTTATTGTATTAAACTACTCAGATTTTTGTGTGGCTGGTTAAAACAGTATTAGCATAACTAATGCAAAAATGAAATATTTATCTACTTTTCCTTCAACAATATAAACTATATATATATATCCTTAAATTTTAGTACATTATTCTTGAAGCACTACTCCCAAGATGTCCCTTGTGCTATCTCCTTGTGTTTTGTGAACTGTGTTTCACAAGTGAAGAAATTATGATTAAATCATTTGTTTTTTAGAAGAGTCATTTGAATATATCTTGGATCATTTCTACTCTCATAAGAAAAGTGGTATATCTGAGAGATCCAAGATGGTCGATTAGCAACAGCTCAGGAATGTAGCTCCCAGTGAAAGTGCAGAGAACGAGTGGATGCCGCACTTTCCGATGAATTTTTGTTGCCCACAGACCGGGAGATTCCCGGCAGAGGAGCCACACGGGTCGCCGGCGTGATTCTTTTGGCCAGCGCGGCTGTTTTGCCAGTGCCCCAGCGCAGCGCTTCTCGGTGCGGAGTATACGGGACGGACGGGCTCAGCTGGTCCCACCCCCACAAGGAAAACAGCAATTGGAAGCGCTGAGGACTGAGAGTTTCACAGCAAGTACAGCGAACCCGGGAAGGTCCGGCTCTTTGGTGAATGGGCATCCACCAAAGGAAAACTAAGAAACAGAAAAACTTCATCACCGGGCGGAGAGAGATCCAAGATGGCCACGTAGCAGCAGCTCAGGATTGTAGCTCCCAGTGAAAGCACAGAGAGCTAGTGGATGCCGCCATTGCAGATGAACTTTTGATGCCCACAGACTGGGAGATTCCCGGCGAAGGAGCCACATGGGTCACCAGCATGACTCTTTTGGCCGACGTGGCTGTTTTGCTGGCGCCACGGCACGGCGCTTCTCGGTGCGGAGTATACGGGACTGGCTGCCCTTTTAGTCGGGCTCGACTGGTCCCATCCCCACAAGGAGAAGAGCAATTGGAAGCGCTGAGGACTGAGTTTCACAGCAAGCGCAGCTGAACCCGGGAAGGCCCAGCTCTGTGGGGAAGGGGTGCCCCCCGAAGGAAAACTAAGAAACAGAAAAAACTTTATCACCAACAAGCCAGACGTCCACTCAGAGACCCAATCTGAAAGTCGGCAATTACAAAGA
>CAUYQU010042438.1:0-21169 GCA_963574635.1 Cheracebus regulus
GGTGGTGCGGGGTGTTGGGTGGGGGGGGTGGGGGTGTGCGTGTGTGGGTGCGTGCGGGCGTGTTCGCGGGCGGGCGGGCGGGTGCGCGAGGGAGAGGGAGAGTGCGTGGGAGGGAGAGAGAGGGAGAGAGAGAGGGAGACAGAGAGGGAGAGAGAGAGGGAGACGGAGAGAGAGAGGGACAGAGAGAGGGAAAGAGAGAGGGAGAGAGAGAGAGGGAGAGAGAGAGAGGGAGAGAGGGAAAGAGAGAGAGGAAGTGAGAGAGAGAAGGAGAGAGAGAGGCAGAGAGAGAGAGGGAGGGAGAGAGGGAAAGAGAGAGAGGGAGGGAGAGAGAGAAGGAGAGAGAGAGGCAGAGAGAGAGAGGGAGGGAGAGAGAGGGAGGGAGAGAGAGGGAGACAGAGAGGGAAAGAGAGAGAGAGACAGAGGGAGAAAGAGAGGGAGAGAGAGAGGGAGACCGAGGGAGACAGAGAGGGAGAGAGAGAGGGAGACAGAAGGAGAGAGAGAGAGCGCACCCTCATGTGTCTCCTTCTAAGGGCATTAATTTCCTAATGATGGCTCCACCACCAAGACCTAATTGCCTCCCAAAGGCCTTAGCTCAAAATACCATCACATTGGAGATTACAGTTTCAACATACAAATTTTGGGTAGACAAAGACATTTAGTCCACAGTAATATTACCCTTCCTTCCTCACTCTTCCCCAAGCAGAATGAACACTCCTGAGAGCACATCTGGTGCTAAGCACCCCAAGAAGTAGGTGCTCAGTAAGTGTTCATTTAATTGTTGACTTGAATTTACTATGGCACCAAAATACAGCTTTTAGAGAGGACGGGGGCATCTGTTTCTGCTCAGTCTTCCTGGGAGTTTTCTTTGTAAAAGTCTGCTTCCCCTAACTGAAGTCAGGAAAACAGGCATGTGTGCATTTCAAGGGATAAAAATCCATCCCGAGGAAAATGTCTCAACCACACATAGTGTGTTTACTGGGGATAAATGAAACAAGAAAAAATAGACCCATTAATGGTATGGATCTACAAAATTCACTAGCAAATGACCATTGTCAACTTTTGTTCTAGAAGCATAGTATATAATATTTATGAATGGAAAACCCTAATGATAGGTTTGTCAATAAAGGAATGCCTTCTTTCACTTTTCCATACACCCCACATTTTTTCCTAGTAACACAGAAGGTGTAAGCAGTGTTTGAGTTGGCGCAGTTTTCATGCTCAATCAGAATTCATACACAGCCTTGTTGAATGTTCAGTGGCAAAACTGATGTTAAGCTTGAAAGTGACATTAAGGATTTTGTAAGTTAGCGCATTTTCCCCAAGTAGAAAAAGCCAGCAGGAGGAGAGGTGGTGAGTTCCAAACTTCTTTAGTTTTATATTTTCCATTCAGCTTAAAAAAATAAAAATATTACTATTAGCTTTGATGTCCTGAATTTGGTGCCTAGCGTTCCTATGCATTGTTTCACACTTTTGCTACATATGAGCGTATCTTCAAGCAACATATGGCATTACTTTGCCTGTGTTTAAATTCTCTATACATAACATTATGTTGTATGTTTCTGAAACTTATTCTTTGCTGCATAACAATAAAAATATATTTGGTTACAGTAAAATTACAAATTTCTATTTCTCAAAATATACCATTCAAAAAAGGGACAAAGTGATAGAAGGGAAAAGAACAGGCATCAGAGGGGGGAAGATATTTGTAAAACTCATACCTAATAAAGATTCCACATCCAGAAACCAAACTCACAATTTACATCAGGTGAAAACTTGACTCCGTGGTATTCATTTTTTCAGGCTTCTATACACACACAGCCTAGGATGTTCCTAGTGATAGTGTCACGAATGCTAGACTCACAAAACATTTACTGTCATGGTACAGCTGCAGTAACAAGGACAGGTCAGAAATTGAAATTGAATTCATATAGCTTGTTTGGAGACCACATGGAAAATTTATTGTCTGTGTCAAAATATCCAACTTCACCAACCTCAGGGAGATGCAACAAGCAGATGCAATAGAAGAAAAAAAAAAAAACAGAAAAAAAAAACTGTGGGGTGGGGTGAGTAATTGGTGGTGACTGATGGGCTTTAAAACAAAAACTACATAGCCAAGCCCCAGAATCCTCGGTAAGCATGTAACTCGAGGCCATCGGTGGAATGGGCCCCCCTAAGACATGTCACATCCTACTCCCTGGAACCCGTTAGAATGAACTTGTTTGGAAAATGGTCTTCTTTGCAGATGTAATTAAATTATGAACATCAAGATGAGATCATCCTGGATTATCCAGGTGGGTCTTAAATCTGATGACAGTGTCCTAGAAAAGATGGAAGAGAAGACAGAAGAAAACAAGCCACATGGAGATGGAGTCAGAGAGTGAAATTGTGCAGCCAGAAGCCAAGGAACGCTCGGGGCCACCAAAAGCTGAAAGGGACATAGAAGGGCTCTCTTCGAGAGCTGTCAGGAGAAGCTTGACCCTGCTGACCTTTGATTTGGGATTCTAGCCTCTAGGACTATGAGAAAGAAAGAAATTTTGTTGTTTTAAGCCACCAAGTTTCTAATAATTTGTGACAGTCCTAGGAAACAAATATACCCTTATTCCATCAGAGAGGCAAAAGGTTTTCGTTGCCCAGGGTTTCTTTTGATGAGGCAATTTCCAGTGTTTAAAGTAAGCTGGGCTCCTCTATTCTCTGTCAAATACACATACTGCTGAGCTACAGAAGTCTTCTTCAAGGCACATTTTCCTTCAGCCTCCCAAACAGAAAAGCAGATTTGAGAAATCAATAAAACTTCACACCCAGTGGCTGGATATCCCAAAGTCAATTTAATTGGGGCCCATGACAAAAAAAATGTAAAGGCCGTTTTGATTTTGCTAGTTTAGTGGTAAGTGAACATGTGTGCAAAGTTACAAATCTGAGACAAATGCAACAACTGTATGAGGAGAGATTAAAGAGATTGACAGTGAAATATGTGAAGAACAATTAACCTAAGTCAGTAAGAATGGAAAGTGATGCACTTGTCAACCCAGAAATCCTGGGCTGCATTAGTAAGAATGTAATGACTAGAGCAAAGGAGGCAGTTGGCAGGGTCTGTTCTTTTTTTTTTTTTTTGAGATGGAGTCTCGGTCTGTCACCCAGGCTGGAGTGCAGCAGCATGATCTTGGCTCGCTGCAACCTCTGCCTCTCAAGTTCAAGTGATTCTCCTGCCTCAACATCCCGAGTAGCTGGGACTACAGGTGTGTGCTACCACGCCCGGCTGACTTTTGTATTTTTAGTAGAGATGGGGTTTCACCATGTTGGCAAGGATGGTCTCCATCTCTTGACCTCATGATCCACCCGCCTTGGCCTCCCAAAGTGCCGGGATTATAGGTGTGAGACACCTCTCCCAGCCAGGCATGGTCTGTTCTACCTGATGCTTTCCTGGCATCGCTCCTTGAGAATGGCGTCTGCAAATTTGAGCACATCCACAGGAGGGCAATTAGGACTCTAGAGTGTGGATGTAATGACGAATAAAGATCAGATGAAAGACTCGATGGTTCTTAACTGGGAAAAAAATCTGTAGGATGAATGTGATGATGTCTTCATGACTTCAAATGATCATCATAGGGATTACACTGAGCTCTGGCAAGTAATACTGAGCCTGCAAAAGAAGTAGCCAGGACAGGAGGAAGAAACCAAGAAGGTGCTGTCATACAAGCCAAGAGAAACAGGCGTTTTGTAGAAAACGAGAAATCCTTGGTCAGGCGTGGTGGCTCACGCCTGTAATCCCAGCACTGTGGGAGGCCGAGGTGGGGGGATTATGAGGTCAAGAGATCGAGACCATCCTGGCCAACATGGTGAAACCTCATCTCTACTAAAAACACACCAAAAAATTAGCCAGGCGTGGTGGCACGCCCCTGTGGTCCCAGCTACTCGGGAGGCTGAGGCGGAAGAATCGCTTGAACCCAGGAGGCGGAGGTTGCAGTGAGCTAAGATTGCGCCACCGCACTCCAGCCTGGCGACAGAGCAACACTCCGTCTCAAAAAAAAAAAAAAAAAAAAAAAAGGGAAAAATCCTTGAAGACCCACATTTACACTCTGTGTTTTGTCTCATATCAATATGGTCTTAAATTTAGCTAATGACCAGTCAACTGGAAAATAACCCAGTGCACCTGGCCTCTGCCATCACTCAGTGGTTTCTAAATGTTCATCTCCTGCTGCCCACCTGTGATGGTCATTAGGGAGGAAAACTAAAGCCTCGATAGTCATCACATCTCTTCTACATTTTTTTCCTGCATCTTAAAATGCTCTTTCTTTTTTGAAATTATGATAATAGCAGTTTGAAACTATTTTAAATGTTCAATTTGGCAAAATAAAAATAATCGAAATCACCAATATTATTTGTGATATTTTTGGAATTTTCTTCTGGGAAATCAAAAAGTTTGAAAACCATGGCTCCAGATTACGCTAACAGGAAACATAAGATTAAAACTTTGTATTTAAAAACAAAAACCTCAAAATTCTTGTCAAAGAGCTCTTTTACTAAAAAATAAGCAAGGAAGAAAACAGGGTCTGGGCTGTGTATATGTTACCTATAGTTTGGAAACTTCTAAAAATTTATGTGCACATTTTTGTTAATATAGGATTCAAAATTGTGTATCTGTGTACCTGTGTATGTATGTATATAGCTGACATTGGGACAATTAAGCCATTAAAATCTGTACACCGTAATAACAACCATAGTATAATACAAGCAGTTTCCCCAAAATTACTGCGGTTCTTTCTGCGGGACACACCTACATTCCTGTGATAATACTATCGGCCACAAGATGGCAACATACATCCAGGTTACTAATGTCTGTCAAGCGTTTTACCTCAAATCAGATTAAGACAACCCGTTTTTGCTGTTCTTTGCTCCCAGGGCAAGAAAACATGTTGAAAACATTGTCTTTGTGTTTCCACCCATAATAATATAACTCGGCTCGAGTGAAGAGCCAAAGTGGAGGTGAACAGAACAGGATACTGTTTTGCCTGTTTTCATCTTAAAACGCAGATATTGATCCAGGACACGTGTGCAATGCAGGCTTTCCATGGGACGAAGTAGAATGGTTCTTGTATTTCTGGAAAGACACAGCAGGTGAATCTACTACTTTCTATCTATTCTTAAAGACAGGGACTGGGTTTAACACTTGCATGAAATGGAAAGAATTATAATAACCTTCCCTATTTGTCTCACAGAGGACTTGTGAAGCGCAAATGAGCTGCTCATCTGAAGCCCTTCCTTGAAGTAACCACCACCTCCAAAATCCTCTCAGAACTGTAACGCTGCTTGCAAATAAAACCAAACAACAAGCCTCCCTCCTGGCTGCAGGGAGCTCCTTGAGGAGCCGCATCCGGACCTCTAGCACTGAGTTTCTTTACCTCCACTTGTTTCCTTGTATCTGCAACGAACCTTTTTAAAGTATTTATTCTTGCTTTTCTCAGTTTTAGGTAACCAGCTACCTTGCTGTAGTAAAGGATGACACTATCGAATGCTAAATGAATAAATAATCATTTTAAAGAGGGCAATTTAACCAAACAAGGCAACAGTTACACAACTGGATCTCATAGATAAAGTAGTGAGATACCTCCCAGAACTGTCATCTGGAAGAGCTGAGATGGCAGTAGTGTTGCTGCAGTTACTACAAGGGACCCGAGAAGCCACAGATGGCCCACAGGCAGAAATGGTGGCCGTGCAGGGGATGCCCCTGACCCAGTGACAGATGTGCAGAAATCCAGGTTTTCAGCCTTCTTGGATTCCCTCCTAAACGGTATGTGCTCCAGAAAGACCCCTGCCACCAGCTGCTTTCTTGAAGGTTGTAGGGGGAAAGGTTCCCTGGACCCCCTACACACCATCACTATTTGGGCAGGGGGATTGCCCGAGGCCTCCCCAAGGATGTCCTGAAGCTGTGACCAGCTTCTAATAGTGAGTTAGCACTCACGGCTTCCCTTCAGACTGTTTCCTAAGGAATCCAGAATAAGTCAGAGCATTTTGATGTTAAAGAACGTGAGGTCTTCGAGAAGGTGTGCAACTCCGATCCTTGAATTCATGACTAGTGACCTAAACCACTCCGGCTTGAAGGAAAGACAGAAAGTAACCTCGGGGTTCATCTCTGCTGCCTAGTCGGGTGCGGTGGCTTATGCCTGCAATCCCAGCAATTTGGGAGGCCAAGGCAGGCAGATCACTTGAGTCTGGAAGTTTGAGACCAGCCTGGGCAATCTAGTGAGACCCTCGTTTCTAGAAAAAAATAACCAACTAGCAGGTGTGGTGGCTCATGCCTGTTGTCCCAGCTACTCGGGAGGCTGAGGTGGAAGGATCGCTGGAGCCCAAGAAGTCAAGGATGCAGTCAGCCATGATCATGCCACTGCACTCCAGCCTGGGCAACACAGGCTTAACCCTGTCCCAAAACAAACAAACAAAAAACTGCGGCCTGAGGGTTTGCTGCAAATTATACATTCACCACGAGATGGCGCGCTAATGACGTCTTTTTATTACTGGGAAAGGCTGCGTGGAGCTCATTTTTCCTATGGAATCCCGTGGAAAGTGTTAGAGCTGTAGAGAGGTCCCCAAACAGCAGAAACAATGAACGTGTAAGTACTTAATATAGTGGGGAAACGCCCATTGACAGATATTTAACAGCTCTTGAATTTGGGTTTCAAAGGACTCAGTTTCCTGAACTTGGTGACATCATGAAATTCACCTTACTTAAAATTACCTCTTAAACACAGCTGATTCCAATGGGCTTTTCCCTTGGCGGCAGATGCTGCCCAGGTTGTGAGCCGTCCTGGCGGAGCCTGGCTGCCGAGAGCTCCTTAATCAGTCACATCGGGACCTCCAGCACTGTTAACTTTGCCTCCATTTGTCTTGTATCTGCAACAAACCTTTTTAAGGTATTTACTCTAGCTTCCTCAGTTTTAGGTAAACAGCTACCTTGCTGTAGTAAATGCTAAAAAGAGAAAAAAAATTAAAAATAAATAAAAAATAACCATTTTAAAGCGGACAATTTACTGACATTTAGCATATTCCCAATGTCATGAAGTCAACACTTTTATACGTTGCAAAATACTGTCATCATTCCAAACTAAAACCCCTTACCCAGTTTCTTTCCAAGTCCCCTCCTTGAACTCCCTGGCAACCAACTAATTTGCTTTTTGTCCCAAAGGATTGATATATTCTGAATATTTCATATAAATGGAATCATACAATACGTGACCTTTTGTGTCTACCTTCTTTCAAGTAGTATATTTTCAAGGTTCATCCACGATGAAGCACATGTCAGTGTTTCATTCCTTTTTATGGTGAGAACGTCCAGTTCAATGTTGAATAGTCATGGCGAAAACAGGCATCCTTGTCTTGTTCCTGATCTTATGGGGAAAGCTTTCAGTCTTTCATACTGAGTTTGATGTTAGCAGAAAGGCCTCTTATGGTGCTGAGGAAGTTGCTTTCTTCTGGTTTTCTGAATGTTTTTATCATGAAAGGGTGCTGGATTTTGTTAAATGCTTTTCTATGTCAACGAAGATGATTGTGTGAGTTTTCCTTTCATTCTATAATGTGTGTTACATTTACTGATTTTCTTATGTCACACCGTCCTTGCATTTTTGGGCATATAGTACTTAAATATACATATATATGTATTATATTATATATATTATATATTATATATATTATATATATATTATATATTATATATATTATATATTATATATATTATATATATATTATATATTATATATATAATATATATATATAATTGCACTTTAGTTCTGGAGTATAGTACTTTTAAAAACTTTTCTTTAAAAATGGAGATGTGCGTAAAGTATTGCACAAATATAGATGAGGTAGAATTCTGCAGGTGAAGGCAGAGGGAGTGGGAAGGGTGTAGGGGAGGAAGACAAAGAGAAGTCAGCCAGTAAAAGACATAGACTAGAAATGACCTTAAATGACAAGGGGATTTCTTAAAAAGTCAAACCTTCAAGCAGGGTCTTTCTCTAATACAAGAGAGACGAGAAGCCAGTTACCAAAAATCCAGTTTCGTTTTCCTTATCTTTAAAATGATTAGATTATTTTGGTTTTGATTGTCATTGTTATAATTATCCTGTTTATATCATAAAACTTTCCTAAGTAATTACATAGTTTGGGGCCATAATTTTACATTGTTGCACAGCAGTCCCTGGTTAGGTAATTACGGTAATCATATAGTCTTTTTTTTTAAATTATCTTTAAGATGCCATGATGAACCAAAGTAGATTGCTTATGAGACACCCTCTAGCTCTAAAGTTTTGTGGCTTTATGATTCTACAAAATCTGTACCACAGGTTCTTCCCTAACTGCACAAATTCCAGATCCTGTATCTCATATGGTTAGAAAACCTCTTTTTGTAAATTTCATTAAATCGACTGTACTTCGTATATGTTTCAATTCACATGTTTTCTCTTTTTCTGTCTTCGATGAAGATGGAAAGAAGTGGATTACTTGTTGCTGGTAGAAAACTATCTGTTCCTGTAACTCTCTTAAGCAAGTATCTATTAAGCTCAAACAAAAATGATCAACTATTCTAGGCAGACAGGGCTTCTCCTCCGTCATGGCTTTTTTTGGCTCCCCTACCTCAGTTTCCCCCAGGAGCAGTTCTTGGCTCATCTTCTGATTGGCCACTCCCCGCCTCCACTGCTGGGCTCTCCAGAGCATGTAATTTTGTGAGCTACAAATCCTAAGAGAGAATAGATATACCTTCGTTTTAGTTCAGCACATATAAATTGAATGCTTTTTCAAATCATCTTCATTATAAAACAAAGAGGAAAGCAAACCCAGAAAGAAACAGATATGTTTATAAACAAGTGCCATTCCCTCGGTCGCATTGGCGGGCACCACCAAGCAAGCAGGTAGCTTTGACTCCTTTCTGCACTTCTGTTCCATGTCAAACTCTTGGAGGAAGGTATAGCTCTGTGGCTCACCTGTTGCTCCTGGTTAACTCCTAAAGTTCAGTTAGCCTCACTGGGGGACACCATCTTCCCACTAGTTTCCTCTCACCCGGCAGACATCTCTTGGGGAGGCACAGGATGGGTCTGGTTTGGGGCTCAGGTTCTCACCTAGAGAGAAACGGGTTTAAACTCTGATTCCACCAATTATTCCCTGTGTGGCCCTTGGAAAGTTATTGAAGCTTTGCGAGCCTCAGTTTTTCCACCCATAAATGAAGATTATCACAGGCCTATTCGTGGGTCTGATCGGAGGCATAAAAGGGCTGATATCTGTAAAGTGTATAGCATGGCGCTTAGCGTGTTTACAGTATAAATTTGTCTCTTCCAATTTTAAAGCTTTACATTTTAAAGTACTTTACTGGACTCAGTCAATGCTATTCTTTTCTGTCCGAGGGATCCCTACTACCATCAGATTGTGTACAGTGGAAATAGTAGTGTCAAACAGTAGTGACTAATTAGACATACTTTCCTGGTAGTCTGTGATGACTGCATATCTGGAGTGGCTCCAGGGTATGGACTTTCCTGAATCAAATCACCCTCATTTTACAAGTGAGAAAGAATTTCAACCAAAGAGTAGCAATAACTATTTTCTATCAAGAGTAATTTATTAAATATTTATTGATCATCTGCTATGTACCAGACAGATGGGGGTTGTAATCTCATAAGACACAAAATGAAAAATGATGATTCCCGCTCTGAAGATGTTTAGAATCCAATGAAAGAAAAAAGGCATGCTCACATGGGATCAAGGCAGGGAGCTGGTTTCCAAGCTTTGAGCCTCTAAGCTGCATAAACCTCCTCTCTCTTTAAGCTTTTAGTTATGATTTTACCCCCTCTGAATGAATCTAAATCCCCAGAACAAGACCAAATTTGATAAGAATCTTTTTGGGCCAATGGATGGTAGAGTTCCCAAATGAATGGAAACATTTCTCAATTCTGTACTGTTTCAAACTTGTCCTTTTAAATTTTAGTGATAAATCATGACTCATGATGACTTTGCTAATTCACTGTCTGGCCCAGATTAGAAACCATGTAGTCATTGTGGCTTTTACCCTGGCTCTCATCACACACATCCAGTTTATCACCCAGTGAGTTTGATTCTAGCAGTCAAAAGTCTCTTGCTCTATCCCTGGTATTCCCACCACCATCGTCTCAACCGAGGCCTCACTTTCTTCTGCCTGGACTGTCCCTTTTCAATCTGCTCTGCACACTGCTAGCCAAAGTCGCTTCCTACAAGCTTGTGCTCAGGTGAATCACATCTGGAGATATGGGACAGGTTTAAAGGTGTGAGTCGAAAAGCAACAACAGTACATTTTGAGACGTCCTGGAGAAAGGTGAAAACTGTCATGGGGAGATGCCTAAAGGGGGAAAACGCACTAGATTCTTGAAACAATAGACACATTTCAGCATCTCCTAGGCTGTCAGGAGTTTGAAGAAAACCAGTAGCTGTTTATACATTACACTTTTTGCTGAAGTTTCATTTATTTGGATTTAATGTTTTTTTTTTTCTTAACTATAATTTTTACTCTGGAGCAAATCAAACACAATCACAGAATCTTGTTAAAAGCTCTGAGCAAATCTTGTGTTAGGGTTTTTTAAACACTAATGAACATCTGTCTTGAGAATAAAATAGTTTTAAGTGCCATCATTTCTGCGCTCGTTTGATTTCTATGTAATGTGAAGAAGTTGTTTTCTACTTTTGTAAGACTAAATACTTGTCACTGAAATGAAGAGTCTGGGGCAAAGTTTATCATCAACAGTGAAATCACATACAGATATTACAGATCTTCTGCAGAACAAGTCAAAAGAGATCTGAATGGCTTGAGTTTCGTCTCTGAGATTGGTGCAAAAGTAATTGAGGCTTTTGCCATTACCTTCAATGGCAAAAACCTCAATTACTTTTGCACCAACCTCATAACACATTTAAGTGTAGGTTGACTTTGCTCATTTTCTCAGGCTTTCTGCCTCCCCGTACTGTGATGTACAAGCAATACAGGGAGAAATAATCAGCGTTGTTCAGAAGACCCATAGTAAGCAGGGCATTCATTCAAAACTGCAGTGCAGTTAAGGCCCCATCTAGCCCACACCCCTCATTTTAGGTGAGAAATCATAGTTGGAAGAGGGAGAAACTGCCCAAGGCCACCCAACAAGTCAGGCTCTGAGAACACCCCACTTGCAACCCCATGCGGGCTCCGGGGCACTTGGCCAGTGTGTATGGAAAACAGCTGCAGAGAAATAGCTGTCATGGTGCCAAATTCTTATCTGCTGGTGTCCTTCAGATTGGTGGGCTGGATGCCAAGGGGAAACTCAGAGTCTGTGAATTCTAATCCTGGACCTGCTAGTAAACAGTTCTGGTCATAGGGTCTTAAATTTCCCTCCCTTTGTCACAGGCTGTTCGTCTAGCAGCCAGAGGATAATTGCCTGAAGTGACTGAGCAGAGGTTCTGGGATCCCTCCCAGGAGAGCTGAAAAGCTGGGAAGCATCCTGAGAGTCCACCTGAGTCGGTGCCGATTGCTGGTGTTGCTCTAACCCTGATATGTTATCGTGGCCGGACCATCAATCTACACACCCTCTATCCAGCTGTCCTGACCATACAAATGTACTTTACCCTCTATTCCCTCACCCCAGCATGAGCCAGATGTGTTGATTGTCATGCAAATAAAAACCTTGAGATTTAAAAAATTCTGAAGAGGCCAAAATTTTCAGAGGAGAACTGAAACAGAATCAGCTAAAGGCTCATATCTTTCAGCTTTAAGGGAAAATGAGAGACTCTGGTTGGGGATAGGTCTCTTAGCACCTGCTTAAAATTTATCAAGAGAACGTGGAGATCATCTCAGTGTGATGATAATGGTGATGACAATACTAATAGACTAACATTTGCTAAGCACCTACCATGTGCCAGGTACTGTGCTAAGTATTTTGCTTCCAGTATTGCATTTAATCTTCCCAACAATGCTATCAGGTAGCTTCTATGACATCATCATTATACAGTGAGAACACTGAGGCTCAAGTCACTTGTAAGAGTCCATGCTCTTAACCACCATCCTAGATGGCACTCCCTGTCACTGGTTAGTGATGGCAGCCTGCTATGATTTATATCCTTTCTGGTGTGCCCTCCTGCTGCCTTGCCCAGTGTCCTCCAATAGTCACTGCCCAAGTCAGCTCTCTGGGAAGACTCCGTGACAGTCTAGGGTTGGGGGTTGTGCCTTTCTGCCTTTCCTCTCACAGCAACAACTTCTATCATAGCCCTTGGCACACTGCACTTCAATTGTTGGGCCATTTGTCCTTTTCCTCCTTTATAGCTCCTTGAGAAGAGGCAACTCTCATTCATTCTGGTCTCTCCAGCACTGTCCTGAGTCATGGCAGGTGATCAAAAAATGTTTCTTGAATACATGGCTGATGTAAAAATTTACTTGACAGTACGTTTTGGTTAATTATTGCTGAGTACTGAAGAACTCCAAATTTAGTGGCTTAAAATAACAACTATATTTTCATTTTTCATGATTCTGTAGGTCAGGATTTAGGACAGGACCTGGTGCAAACAGCACACCTCTGCTATCTGTCCTGTGAAGCTTTTTCTCACTCTACTAGGACGACTCTGCAGCTGGCTGGAATGGCACCCTGGGGTCCTGGGGTCCCGGGATTGCGTGTCTGGGGCGTGAGTCTGCACTATCAGCTGGGCTCCTCGGCTCTCTCAAGTGTGGTCTTAGGGCATCTCTCTCAGATGGTTTCTCCATTTGGTGTCTTTGGGGACTTGGTTGGACTTCTCACATGGAAGTTTAAGGGCCCCAATAAGTAAAAGAAGAAGCTGCTAGCCCTTACTGCTTAGGCCAGAGCTGGCAGAGTCACTGTTGCCTCCTTTCTATTGGTTAAAGCAAGTAACTGGGTCAACCCTACACAGGACAGAAAGACTGGGGGCCCTGGTTCACGGGGAACCGTCCTTGTGACTAGGTACCCCATAGTTTAATAGAGCCAACTTCATCCCTCCTCAAGTCTCCAAAGAAATATTAGTCAAAGGAAGACTGATCCCAAGAACGTGGATAGCTTAGCCTATTTCATCACCACGATTTGAGGGAAAACCTGTAATGAAAATACATAAACGTTAGAGATTCCCAGAGAGTCTGTGCTCGTAAACAGCCAGTAATACAGTGCCTTGTCAGAAACACCTACGATGCTAGCATTTAGCCTCTGCTAGCAGTGCCCCTCTGGCAATGCAGAGATCTGAACTGTGTCAGAACTCTGGTCTTTCCCGTCACTCTCGGCGCTGTCCTCTTTTTATATTTAGTTTACCCACCTTGTCCTCTCAGGCTCCCAAGGCTTTTGTTTCCACTTCTTAGAGCATTGCCATTTATGATCTAGGTGCTCCTTAGCTGGATTTTGTCTGAGGAGTCTGTGTTAGTTTGTTTGAATTGCTGTAAAGAAACACCCAAGACTGGGTAACTTTTAAAGAAAAGAGGTTTATTTCGGCTCACTGTTCTGTAAGCTTTGCAGGAAGAATGGTACCGGCATCTGCTTCTGATGAGGCACTGCGGAAGCTTGCAATCATGGTAAAAGGTAAAGGGGGAGCAGGCACATCACAGGGCAGGGCAAGAGAGGGAGCAAGAGAGAGAAGGTGCTAGGCTCCTTTAAACAACCAGGTCTTTTGTGTACCGAGAACTCACTCATCACCAGGGGGATGGAGCTGAGACACTCATGAGGGATCTGTCCCCATGATCCAATACCTCCTGCTAGCCCCCACCTCCAACACTGGGGATCACATTTCAATGTGAGATTTGGAGGGGACAAAGATCCGAACCATACCAGAGTCCTTGTCACTTTTGTCCAAGGGATCCTCCTTTCCCCCTCCCTAGCTCTTGGAACAGTTTCTTTAAGGATTATTCAAATCTCTTGGCCTTCATGTCCTTGACTTTTTTATTTTGTGTTTTCCTTTCTTTACATTAGAAGAAGCTTGCTTCCAAAACATTTGAGGATTCCCTGGGTTTTTGTTATTATTGTTTATTTCTGTTTATTTTGTACTTAAATTGCATGTCAAGGCATTTAGTTATTTTAGTGGCTTACCTTAGAAAAATGAATCTATATTATTATGAGCAAATATATTTGTCAGCCATTTGGCAAACCTAAAGATAAAATATTCTTTATTGAGGGTTAATGAAGATGATTCCCAAGATTCTTGAAATAAATTTCTTTATCAGGATGATACAATGTTATGATCCTAACATAGCTCTCAGAGAATATTAATATACGTGCAAAAGAAATGGGATTTTAGAGTTTTGGGTTTTGGGCATCACTTTTCCTTTCATCTGAATTTCAGCTCCAGCCCTGAGATTACAAAGGCTCAAAATTCAAGGGCCTAAATGGGAGACAGGAGAGACGGGCACCAGGCAGAAAGAGTAGGAGGTGGTTTGGAAAGCCTTCTGAGTGCAGACTACAGGAAACCAGCTCAGCTATTGGCCCTACTGATTTGCCTGGCTAGGCTACAGAGATGTTCATGGAGAAAGCCTCGCCCATCGAAGTCTTTATCCTAACCTCTCTAGCCAATCTTTCTGATGAAATATGTACTCCCATATCCAACCTAGACTTGATCTACAGGCTACTGTCCTGCTGAGATTGCCACAAAGTCAAGAAAACACTACTAACTCTTATCAATGAAAAGAGCCTTAAGAATTATCTAGGCCACTGGTTCTCAAACTTTTTTGATCTCTGGTCTCTTTATACTTTTAACAATTACTAAAAACCCTTAAAAGCTTTTGCTTATATAGCTGGCTTGTATCTCTTGATATTTAGTGGATCAGAAATCAAAACCAGTGAGACCCTGCCTCTTTTAATTAAATAAGAAATCAAAACCAAACAAAAATATTTATTTATTAATTCATTTAGAAATAATAAGTTAACTACATGTGAATGTAAACAACATTTTTAGTAAAAAATAACTATATTTCTAAAACATTTTGATGAGAAGAGTGGCATAATTTGATATTTTTGCAAATAAATCTCTTTAATGTCTCACTTAATAGAAGACAGCTGTATTCTCATCTCTGCTTTCTGCTTCAATCTGTTGTGATGTGTTATTTTGGTTGAAAGTCTAGCCTCACAAAGACATGTAATTGTAAGAGGAAAGAAGTAAGATGTGTAATTCTAAAGGGAAGAAGTATTTTAATGGATATTGCAAGTAATTGTGGATATTCTTTGATATGACACCAAAACTCCACAAGTGTAATTTCTGAAATGTTGGCTGTAACATTTCATGAAATCCAAAATTAGATAAACATATTTGTGGCACTCTGTAACATCAAAATCCATCAGTGTGGCTTATTTCACTTAACATAATTTCCTTCATTTCTATACATGTTGTTGCAGATGATAGAATTTCCTTCTTTTTATGGCTGAATAATATTCCATTGTGTATATGTACCACTTTTTAAAGTTCACTATTCTCACTAATATGTGGGAGTTAAAAAATGTGAGCTCACAGATAGAGGAGAATATTAGTTATGAGAGGCTGGGAAGGGTAGTGAGGAGGGAGGATAAAGAGGGCATGGTTAATGCAGATAACAACACATTTAGATAAGGAGTAAGAGCTGGTATTCAGTTGAACAATAGGGTGACTATAGTTAACAATAATTTATTATATATTTCAAAATAACCAAAATAGTGGAATTGGAATGTTCCTAACACAAAGAAATGATAAATGCTTAGGGTATGAATAACCCAATCACCTTGATCATTACACATTGTATGCTTGTATCAAAATATCACATGTACCCCATAAGTCATATAGCTATTATGTATTCATAATTGAAAATAAAATATTAAAACCAAATTCATTGGTTTATCTTGTACCCTGAAATGAGTTTTAAAATCTCATGCATAATTTTTGATGCTGAGTATTATAGGAAGAAACTTAATGAAAATTTCTCCTAAGTGACAAGAGAGAGTTCAACATAGGAAAGCAGCACAAAAGAGCAATGTGATAAAATGGCAAAAGGGACACATGGGATACATTTTCAGAGGATCAAGGACATAAACTATTATAAGTGAAAGAGAAAGAAAAGGCTTTAAAAAAGAAAATTCTCATCTATGGAGCATTTCCCAAGTGCTTAATGAGATGATTTCATGTAATTCTTTCTTAAAATATTGCATGAGTTTGAATGGATGACTCCTGCCTTACAGGAGAGCTAAGGTGCATGAGGCAGCACCAGGAAACATGGGACTGGAACCTACTACATCTGACCCAGCAATTTGTGAATTCTTTTCAATGGGTTTTTACAAATTCCAAAAGTAATATACAAACTTTTTCAACAAACAAAGAAAAGTAAAAGATAAAAGCTTCTTGATCCCCGTCCCCTCCTGCTCCACTGCAAAAAGTTAGTAATGGTCCATGCAGACATCATAGTTTCACCAAATGAAAGCTCCAGCTTTTAATTGCTCTACGACCCCCTTTACCACAAGCAATGAAGAATCTCAAGACTGATCCAGAACTACCTTGGTGGTAGCAGAACCAACAAGGCAGAAGACTGCTAAATGCTACCTGAGTTTACCTGACTACATGTAGATTTCTGACTGTGTTTACTTTCTGGAGCTTCTTAGAGCCCAGGGTTTGAAGGATTTCTCTGAATCAACTTTCACTGTTGTGGGAGAAGGAAGAAAAATAATAAAAAAGGTGAAGACAACAGAGAAGAGGATGAAGGAGAGTGGCAAGTGCACAGATGCAAACATCCTGGGCACCCACACGTGGGTATGTGGAGTTCACACTGAAAGGAGATAGGGCCAGGTGGTCAGTTAGTTACGAGGGACCCAAGCTGGTACCTCCTAGTGGATTTTCCCACAAGGCAGAGGCTTGGTAGTGAGAAGTGAATTACCAGTTTACCTTGTTTCTCCTTTCCAAATGTGACTCTGAGTTACTGTTTTAATTTGTATATTTTCAGAAGTATCAACCAAATTATCTACCAAATACCTATTACATTAGATGTATTTCATTTAGTTGTGTTTTTTTTTTAATAGAAAAGAGATGTTTCCTTATTTTTCTCACTTCTAGGCATTTTATCAGGAAAAAAAAAAACTGTGACTGTAAAGCCTTTCGTAAATTTTAAGGGTCATTGTTGCTATCTGTTGAAGGAGCTGCCGGATTAAAGTGAAACTGTAACTTGAAGCCCAGTGCAAAAGAATATGCACAAAATCAATTCAACTCCACAACCAAGAGAAACGCCTGAATGTTTCAAAATGACAGTGCTGAAGCATTTCTTTTCAGATATTCATCTTAGGAAGAGTCTGTGGAAGGGGACTTTTGTTCTCTTTGGTTGAGTCAGCATACTAATAATAATGCTTTGGTCCCTCAAAAAGCCCCCTGAAGAGTATTTTTCAATTTACTCATTTTGTTTGTTGTTTAGCACATGGTACATTGTATTTCTTAGACTTCCTTCCTCTCATCTTTTCTCTCACAGCAGTGTAATCAAATTGAAGTAACCCTAAGCACATAATTTTCTTTTCTGGTAAGCCCTCCTTCCTACCGCCGCCCCCCCCCACTTCTCCAGCCCCAACTCCCATTTCCCAAACTCAAATGTCTAAAGGAAAATGGTGAGAGACTTTGGGATGCCTGTCTACCCCTTAGAACACACTCTACTCATAGCAGGTAAAAAAAGACTGGTTTAAGATGTTAAAGGTCTCTCCCAACAGCAACACATGCACAGAAGGTTGTATAATTTACATGGACTCATTGGAACTTACTAGAAAGTGGCCTCTTTCTTTTTCTTCTTCGTTTCTTAAATAACATTAATTCCTGGCATTGGACTTTTTACAAAAACCATAGAGCAGAACATTCTTGAGAAAGTTATTTTTTTCTTCTAAATTGTAGAGCTATAAAGTGGCCGTTAACATGCATTTCTGGGGTACAGTGCAGCACTCCCTGTGCATGTGAGTCAGTGAAAAGCACCACCTTAATTGGAGGTTAAAGACAGAAAATCTGTGCGTTTACTCCTGAAGTGGCCTGAAGGAATATAATTATAGAAACACATATTTTAAATATTCTTTCACTTATGGAAATTTGCCCAAATACTTCCTTGTTTATTCAAATGCTTGTTCTTATTTGTATTCACTACAAATACAGCTATTCCTTCTGGTTTTCTGTATTTCTCTTTGTCCGCCGTTGTGAGACATTTCTCTTTCACAGTTGTAATCCAACCATCTCAAAACAAGACCTAATCTTAAAGACTGGATTCCAGAATGTCCAACCTGTTTAGTGTCCCCCTTTGCCCCTTTGCCGAAGTGGTTCCCTCTGCCTCTGGATTTCCGTTCGTGACCAGCATTTAGTGCACTGCTCATTGCATATTAAAAGATTTGTTTAAATACATTATCATATTTATTCCTAAGGATATATTCCAGGTAGGCACTGTAGTGACCACCACTCTGTAGAAGTGGAAACTGAGGCTCAGAGGTGTTCGTAATGTAACTGGCAAATGCTCACTAATCCCGTGGCAGAGCGTGAATTTCAAGCCAGGTTCTTTAGACACTCAGGTTCTCTTTAAACAACATACACTAGGCTGCCTCCTTTCCTTAAAAAGAACCTTATTTGCTGGACGTTTTGGAAATGACCTTGGCTAAGATCTGGCCTCCAGCAGAAACCCTCAAGAAGCTGTCTACCCTCTACCCAGGACTCACTGCTAAAGTGCTTTTAACCACGGTAGGGGTTCCTGCCACTGGCGACTTCAGGTTCCCTTTTGTCAGAAACCCCTGATACCACAGACACTGGCTGATGTAAGACTGGATCCCCAGGGTGGGTTCCCTGGGTTCCCTCCCAGGTTATGAACAAAAGCCCCACAATCTTGTCAGAAAGCAATTCTTTAGCATTTTGGTTGACTTAGCTCAAAATAGGAAGTCATTCTCCCCACCCTCCCTCTTACCTCCGAACTAAAATCCAGCTGTATTTTCTCTCTCAGGGTCAAGAAAACCAGCTTTCAATTGCACAAAATGGACAGAACCCCAAGGTGGGCAGTTGTTTGTGTAGTTTTATCCTTCACGTGTTTCTAAATGTTCTACAAGAAGAATGTTGCTTTTAAAAGAACCAGCCGTTTTAAAAATTGTATTATGGGGTTTCCAAGTTTTTACCTCCTACAAAAATTGCAGTGCAAATGGAAGAAAATAACACGGAAAATGAGTGTACATTTAAAACGCTATATAAACGTTTGAAAAAAGAAAAGCACCGTTGAAATACAAATTGGCTTCTTAGATTAGGGTTTTATTCTGCCAGTTACACTGGAGACTTGTGGGTGGGCCTTAGGGATTTTTTTGTAACTACTGGTAATTGTAAGGTTTGGAGTGTGCTTTAAGCTGGAGTAGCTGCTGTGTGTGTTTTGTGTGTGTGCGCGTGTATGTGTGCCTGTGTGTGTGTGTGTGTGTGTTTAAGAGAGACCTGCACCTATGTTAGCTTGAGGAGTGTATGCCTGGCAGGGCAGCCGGGGTCTCAAGACTCTTGAGAGTTTTATTAGGCCTCCAGTTATGACCTTCCAGGAAGCCCGGCGTGGAGAAGCGGCAGAATCATAGAGATTAATAAAGAATGTCGTTTGAAATGCAGTGATTCCAAAGTGATCGCCACCATTCCGCCCGCCATGACCCACCGCGCTGTCCAGAGGAGAGCAGCACCTTAAAAGTTAACTTCTACAGCCAAACCCTCTCAGTAAAGGGTAACAAAGACCACATCCTGACGCCTGCAGAAGGCACACAGTTTTCACAGCGCGTTTTATTATTCATAAAAAAATAAATTTATTTACATATGTTATTTCCTGTGGTAGTGCAGCCTTGGGGCAGGGGCGCGTTCCCTATGGCAGGAGCACTTGCTAGGGTCCCGCCGCCCACCCTGAGCGCTCCTCCTGCGCGGCTGGAGGCGCTGCTGGGGGTGAGGCGCCCGAGCTTGGAGTGGGGAGGCCTGTGAGGAAGAGGCTGGAGTCGGAGCTGGGGGTGCTGTAGGAGCAGGAGTGGGGCCCAGAGGGAGCCCCGAAAGAGGCCCCAGCCAGGTTGGAGTGGCGGGGCTTGGGGAGGCTCCAGCTTAGAAGTAAAGAGGGTAGACAGTCGCCTGATTAGAAAAAGCCGGGAGCTTGGGAAGGCGACCGGAATGAAGAGGCCACCCGGCAGGGAGGCCCGACGGCCCGAAGCGCGCAGGGCAAAACCCGCCTGCGGGGGTCTGGGAAGCGTGTCCTCACCTCACCCCGCGCGCAGCGGGCCTCCTCCCGCTCCTTAGGAGGGCGCAGTGCTGGGATAGGAACCTGGCCCAGAGAGGCCACTCGCCCTTCTTTGCCACTTAAAACCTTGTCCCGGCCGACGCGGATCTCACATCTAGACTTCTGTCTTTAAAGCAGATGTAGAGCGCGTTCTAACCGTTCCCTAACCATTGTGTCACCGCGCACGGCCCGGGCTGTGTGGAACCGTCCCGCACGTGTGCGGTGAATCTGGCTCCGCTGAGAACGGACCCCTGGACTGTCAGGCGCGGGCGGGGGCGGCAGCCGAGGGTTAGTCTGCAGAGCCAGGGCCCGAGGGTGAAGCTGCGTCCCCGCTCTCGACACGAAAGGAGGCTCTTTCTGGAGAGACAAAGCGTGGTCGCCCAGATCCGTGGCAGCTGTAGCCATGGGGCTGTGCAGTGACAGCCACGCCGGGTTCACAGTTCCAGGGAAAGGGGAAGGGCCAAGGAAAATCCAACGGAAACAACTTCTTCCCATCTCACGCGCTCTCTCTTCTCTCCGTGGCCCCCAAACACTCTCATTTAACGAATAATCCCATCAAGCGAGTTCCAGTCATTTAAGCGGTGGTTCCACATAGTCTGTTGGCTGCGGAAACTTCTTTGGTGTCAGAGTCCGGTCGTCCCGAGACCACGAATGGCCATGTCTGTAAAATCAAAAAGAAAGTCAGATATTAGAGAGAAACGATTGTCTCAAACAGAAACGGCCCTCATGTCTTCTCTCTGAACTAGGATTTTCATTTTACTGGATGTTGATAATCCGAGACCTGCCATATCCGTTTATGCTTCCTCCTGGACTTTGCCCGCAAGATAATTTGGTGAAACTCATATGATTTTGAGATTCTATCATTTCTATCATTTAGTTCCCTTCCTCTAATACACACACACACACACACACACACACACACACACACACACACACACACACACACACACACACACACAACCACTC